>JACXGM010033474.1:0-12266 GCA_016801145.1 Umbra pygmaea
ATTTGTTACCAATGCCCCATTTAACACCCACCACTGTGACCTATACGCACTAGTGGGCTGGCCCTCATTACACACTCGGCGCCTGACCCACTGGTATCACCTTATTTACAAATCAATCCTAAGAAAAACCCCTCCTTACCTGAACTCACTCCTCACCATTGCCTCACCCTCCCGTAACCTGCGCTCATCCAGGTACATCACCCTGATCACTCCTAAAGCCCACACCTCTTTTGGCCGAAATGCATTCCAGTTTGCCGCAGCTAACGATTGGAACAAGCTACAGAAGACTCTGAAACTCGTGACCACTGTCCCCCTAACTTCCTTTAAATCTCAATTATCAGAGCTTCTGTCTGACCATTGCACCTGCTGACCCCCCCCCCCCACATGTGCACCACATTTCCCTATCTGATCCATTACCGTGGCACTCTGCCAAATAAGCACCTGTGTATTTACTGACTTGAACAGTATTTATTTTAAATATATTATTTATCAACGGTTATTTGCACTGCTACCATTTGCACAGTAAAATTGTCATACTAATGTTAACCTATTACATTGTATTTGCCTGCAATGTATACTAATTCGATCTACCGCTAAACCTAAGATTTCTTGGCACTAATTGTACATGTACTTACATCTACCTCACTCAACTTCGACTGTATTTCGACTGTATTTTTTATCTTTCATCTTTACTGTACCCTTTGTGTAATTCTTGTGTATTTGTATTTATGTGTAACTCTGTACTTGCACCTTTTTGCTTTATCTTGGCCAGGTCGCCGTTTTAAATGAGAAATTGTTCTCACTGTGCCCACCTGGTTAAATAACGGTTAAATAAAAAAATGAAAATAAAATTCAAACTCCATTTGAGGACATTTCAACACAACACTATTTTCTTGAATTGTATTGGATGTCGTTTAGCCAGGCACTACTTGGGTTGATACCAACCAGATCATCCGCATAAGTAAGATGATTTACACACTTATCTCCAATCATACACCCAGTTTTACCCATTCTCATTCAACTTTGAAATGTTGTTGTATGTGGCGCTATGCTAAAATCTAGGTACGACGCTATAAAGACAGTTGCCATGCTTGTGTCACTCCCTTACCCCTTCTCCCAGTTTCTATGGCCACTTGCCCAGTGCAAATGCAAATTGCAAAACTGGTTTTGGGGGAGAGTAGTTAGTAGAACTGTATAGAAGTGGACTTTTCCTATCTACATTCCTGTAACTACTTGGTCGAAAAGCGGCTTATTATACCAGCAACACAAACTCTGAATTTCCTTTTCAAAATAATAGCGCTCGTAATTCAATACAATAACCATTGTTTAATCATTGCATAGATAGGTAGTTGGTCCATGTTCATGTGTTGTTAAAATGAGTCTATTGTTGGATAAAACAGACTCTAGTGAATGTAATCGTGTCACACGAGACACTGACAATACATTCAATCAAATTTTGTGTACAACATATGTATTACTGTTTAAATAAAAAGTTATTTAAACATGTTAAATTATTTTTTGCTATCACACACTCCTATTATTTCTTTACACACATTACAATTGCATTTGGTTACAATTCACTATCTTTATAATGAATTAACAATATTTATTGTAATGCCTTAAAACTAGGGCTGTAACAATATGCGTATTGCGATTAGATATGCACTCCAGAGACCGTTTGCCTGGCAACAGTATATGATGCCCGCAATAAAACTCAGATATTTCATTTAAAAAATGAAGTCGAGCGCTTCATCGCGGAAGTGTGTCTGCCACGGGTGGGGGAAAATTTGTTACATTACAGCAACAAATTATTTTGACATTGGTGGAGTGAAAATACTTTTGATTAATGAAATGGCAACATGAGTGCAGTCAATAGCACCAATTACATTTGGGAAACCGGACATAGCTGCAAATTGTGCTTTTTTGTTTGCCAGTTCACCCGCCGTGTACGGAAACTTCATGTAATTATGTGACAAGCCTATTATACTGACTAACATGCCTGGCATAACCCGGCTAAGGGTTGGCTGAGATATCCCTGACCTGTCAGTCAATTCCATCTGGAAAGTCCCAGTCGCCAGAAATCCTGTTAATAGTGTTATGAAAGTCACCAATAAATAATATGCATTATTAGGCTATTATTATTATTAACTTCTAACAGTGCAAGATCAGCTATTGTGCGTCATTACGAATTGTGATGGCATGGCTTTTTATAACCATCCATTTGATTGTATCTGATAATCTGCAGATGTCAGTATTAATGTAATTGTAAATGGAAAATAGTTCTGCACAACTGGAATTTCTTGCACCAAAATGGTTAAGACATGCGTCACGATGGAACACATTTAAAAATAAAATGAACTAAATGGATATAAATGAACACTATGTTTCTGTATCTGATTACGACATTTATACTATACTATAAAACAATATTCCCCAATGAACAATAAAGACTATCCATCCATTATCTATTTATTATCTATCTTTCATCATCTATCTGCACCGGCAGACAGAAACATCGACAAGAATATCAGTTTTAATCAGGATTTTGTTCTGTTTACTGTATTATTTATGAGGATGAATTACATAACATGCCAATATAATTACAGAATATATTTGACTGATCTTTTTGCAAATATGTGCAATATGTGCTTCATTTGCATTATGTTATTTACACCTTCATATTATTAATGAGAGGCAGTATTTCGCTCTGCAGTTTCAGACAGATCTACAGTAGCCTACGTGTTTCATCAATCTGCCAGCGGTGTCGCCATTTCTCATTTCACCTGTTTTTGTGTGTATGCCTGGGTCAGAGTTGCCGTGAAGGACTGCACCTTTTCCCGTCAAGTTAGCTTTTTACAAATCCCAATTATTGCGTAGAGAGCTGCGTATGTCTTCTTTTGTGCGTATGCCAAATTTATAAATGAGGCCCCTGGTCTCCTTCTATAATGGCCTTCACCTGGTATGTCCTACATGCTCTTGAGACTGTACTGGGAGACAGAGCAAACCTTCTTGCAATAGCACAAATTGATCTGCCATTCTGGAGGAGCTGGACTACCTGTGCAACCTTAATGTGCTGCAGGTAGGGGTGAACGACTCCAGGTTTTTGGGAGTCTAACCTGATTCCCTGTGTTTGAAGTCGATGCAGTCGACTCTTTCACTACTCCGACTTCACATATTTGCACCTGATAAAATAGCCAGCCAACTAAAGAGATGTACATCCCCTCACTCAACAATGCTTATCATTTGTTTAAAATACACAGGAATATGTCTTTTATCCAATGGCATATGGGCTAATAGCTGAATCTTAAGTGCCCACTTCCAAAGCAAGAGATGCAAAATATCTTGTTGACTGCCTAGGCAGTGGGCACTGTTTATTACCATCCACTCCACCATTAAACATATATAATCTATCTTTTATTACAAATAGCAGTTCGGCTAAATTCAATATTTAAAGAAAAGTATTTCCTGATAATGTGCTGCCTTTATATGCTGGGAAAATATGAAATGGGTGAAATATTTAAAGGGATACTACCAATATAGTAGTGTTCTTCAATCAACTAAAGTGTAGAATGTTTTTGCAGTCAGTAAAAATCAATGAACGTGTAGCATAAAATGCATCTACAAGAAAAATGACCTATCAATGATGTTACTTGAGAACCAGAGTTGGAAATTCTTAGGCTAATCTAATACTTTATTATAGTTTTGGGGAGTGTATTGCCATCAATTGCAAGAAGCTGCTATAAGATGTTACGTCTTGCATTTAGAACAGCTTTGCCTTGTAATTGATGATAGAACAAACTTAAGGTAATCAGCGAGCAACTAAGAGAGTTGACACTCAGAGACGGAATCAACACTGGGAGTCGAGCTGTAAGGAGTCGAGTAATCGATTATTTGGGAGTCAACTCTCCAACTAGCAGCAGGTACCACCTCATGCTACCAGTAGTGACAAGGACACTAGCAAAATGCAAAACTGAAGAATAATCAGTTAGGAAGGATAAGGAGAGAGCAATTGTCAGTGGCCACCACCTGCAAAACCATTCCCTTTTTGGGAGGTCTTCCTGTTGCCTCTCCAGTGCACCTGTTGTCACTTTAATTTGCACCAAAACAGGTGATATTGGTTCACAAGCACTTGTGCTTTTATATAAAAAACCCAGACTTCAACAAAAAATGTAATGTTTGGATGTGTGTGCACCTGTTTCTACATTTTCAGGAACAAAATATCATGAAAACATGAAATGTGGTGAAAAATCCCATCTGGATGTATGGGATAGGTTTAGGTTTTGGAGTTAAGGTTAGGTATATGGTTCTAATAAGGTAAGGTTTATGAGTTTTTTAATCATGTTTATAATTAGGTTTTTGAGTTGGTTAGCTTAAAGTAGTGGTGCAACGGATTGTCATTGATCCGTGATCCGTTCGGATCAATATCTTCGGTTCGGCACACGCGTGATCCGCGGATCGATTTCTGCAAAAATAGTTGTGCGCATGTTCAGTCCGCTCACAGCGTGGTCATGGCGAGCGGAGGAACAGAGGAGCTTGAACGCTCCGCGTCATTTAAATCTCCTGTATGTGAGCATTTTGGCTTCCCTGTTAAATATAATGATGAAGTGTGTAGGCACTGTGGCACAAGAAAGCCATATGACAGTGGAAACACATCAAGCATGGCCACGCATTTGAAGCGACATCACCCCGGTGTTTTACTGACAGAGTGAAAACGAAAGCTGCAAAACAACCGCTTATCACCGTGGCATTTTAGCAATTAATCAGACCAGGCTAAATCCATCACAAATGTGATCGGTGTGTTTATAGGTGCAGACATGAGGCCATATTCGGTTGTGCAAAAGGAGGACTTTAAACACATTTTGAAAGTGTTTGAGCCACGTTACGAAATCCAGTCGCATACGGGACATACTAGAGAAATTATCCGATCCGTGACTCTGATCCGAGGAACGATCCGATCCGTGAGTTTTTTTATCCGTTGCACCCCTAGCTTAAAGGTAATATTATGTTATAGCTTTGAGAAGATATCAATGTAAAATTATCCTAGGTAAATTGATGAACTTCCCAAAATGTTACATATGTTACATATGTTTTTTGGATTTTCCTAAACGATTTTGATAGAGCACAATGCAGGTGTCCAGATGACAGCTGGCATGGAAATACAATTATGTGTGTGTGTGATGTTAAAACAGACCCACCTTTCCCCTGATATCTCTAATCTAAACAGGGAAGAGAGATTTGATACTGTTGTTCTGCCCTGGAATGGGAGGGGAAAAAACATGTTCTCTACTACAACAAAGAAAGGAAGGCGAGCACAGATTCCTACGTCTCTCTTTTATTTTTTGCCTCTTGCTCTCTCCTTCTCCAGCCCCCTTCTCTTTCTACTTCGCATATCTTGCTGATAATGGAGGGGGAAAAACTGTGCCCAGAGCTGGCAAGAGACACCTGCAACATATTTTCTTTCCACACTTGTGTGCACGCACATACGCATGTGCGTGCACTTGTGTGCACCCACCTGCGTATGTGCAGACACACATTCTAACTCAAATACAAGCATGCAAGTAAGCATGCACACACTCAAACACACAAACTCACATTCAACCTGAGGCACACAGAGAAAGATGTGCATAAACACATGCACAATCTTACACATACACACACCGCAACATTAAAGTCCTTCACAGAAATCAGAATTTAATAAATCACCCCAGAAGCCTGACAGAGTTTATCGCCCGAGGTCGGCGCAGTCCCGCAGAGCAGCAGACTCAAAGACAGACAAAGCCTGCCACCGATAACACGTGAAATTAAATACTGTTAGTAGTTTGAGACAAAAAAGTGTGTCACACCAAGGTATCATAAGGGCTTTCAATGTGACTAGCTTGTTAGCGGCACACAGAGTCAAAAACACAAAAACTGCTTTGGACAAACTGACACACACGTTTTACATTTACAGCATGTTTAGACACACACACATGCCAAAGCCACAATAATTTAGCTGTTATGCTGACATGTACCCTAATGTGCATACTTTTTTTCAAACACATTCAGAAGCCTTATAGGGGCCACAGTCAAACGTATGGCACAAGAGAAAAGGGTGCAATTTGGGGCAGGCACACCATCTTTTTCTGCAGAGACTGAATAGCTTTCATTAGATAACAAAAGGTGGATAACACGACAACTCTTTACCGAGGCGGCACTGCTATTAATCATTAGGGACACTAGATTGAGCAGGTTCTGTTTAGAATCATCATCTTCATCACACCATATGTTTCCTTTACCAGCACCTCCTGACACCAGTCATCATTTGAGAAGTTACAGACTTATGGGTGTCAGTGTATAGGGTCTCGGGAATCTGTTGACCTCATGTGTACTATAAAGTAGGCATTATCCGGCAAAGTAATTTGAGTGAAGGATTAAATTGATGCTCTTAGGCCCTTATGACGGGCAGTGTTAGGCAGCACAATTATAGCACAAATAATAAGGATATATGAGACACTAAAGGCAATGAAATATCACAGTGGGAATATCAGCAGCTTTGTCTAAGATTGTCTAAGAATTTAAGGATATGAAAAATCCATACCATGAATGTCCAAAAGCAAGAGTTTCTGTGGACTAAGTTGGTCAAGCACTCCATGCCACTGCCTCCAGTGCACATATACCAGTAAAGCATCAGTTTGAATCCAGCACAGAGCTCTGTCAGTCTTATCTTTGTTTATTTGTCTCAATTTATTCATTTACTATATAAATATCTTCAAATATGAAACATTTTAAGAGTTTCTGATTCCAGTTAGTTCAACTCTGTGCCCACCAGTTCTTCTGGGGAAAGGACCTGCCAGTCCTGGGAAAAACCCTCAGGGCTAGGGGCATGGGCCACAAAGCAGCTGATTGTCTTGTATATAGTTTATTTGGAATTTTCTTCCAAAAGTATATATTGTTAAGTTGAATTTTTTTCCTTGTTTTAATTTAATTTCGGAAACTAAGAGTTTGTTTTGTTCTGTTCATTTTTCCAATTTGAACATGGCATTGGGTTCTGTAATGATAGACAATGATAAACATTTAATTGAGAGAAAAGCAATAACATTTATTTTAAACAAACAAATTTTATTTTTAATTTCATAGAAGCAGCACTGCAAGAATTTAACAGTGAATTGTAACAAATCATTACATTTTTACCTGTATGATAAATTTACATCACCGGCCACATTGTTAGGTACACCTTGCTAGTACTGGGTTGGACCGCATTTTGCCTTCAAAACTTTCTTAATTCGTTGTGGCATAGATTCAACAAGGTGCTAAAAACATTCAGCTTTTGGTCCATATTGACATTATTTCATTACGCAGTTGCTGCAGATTTGTCAGCTGCACATCCATGGTGTGAATCTCCCGGTCCACCGCATCCCAAAGGTGCTCGATTGGATTGAGATCTGGTGACTGTGGAGTCAATTTGAGTACATTGCACTCATTGGCTTGTTCAAGAAACCAGTTTGAGATTATCTCAACATGGCACATTATCCTGTTGGAAGTATCCATTTGAAGATGGATACACTGTGGTCATAAAAGAAATACCATGGTCAGCAACAATACTCAGGTAGGCTGTGGCATTCAAACAATGCTCAATTGAAACTACGGGGCACAAAGTGTGCCAAGAAAATATCTCCCACACCATTACACCATCACCACCAGCCTGAACTGTTGATACAAGGCAGAATGGATACATGATTTCATGTTATTTATGCCAAATTCTGACCCTACCATCTGAATGTTGCAGCAGAAATCGAGACTCATCAGACAAGGCAATGTTTTTCCAATCTTCAGTTTCCTGTTCTTAGCTGACAGGAGTGGCACCTAGTGTGGTCTTCTGCTGCTGTAGCCCATCTGCTTCAAGGATTGACGTTTTGTGCATTCAGAGAATCTCTTCTGCATACCTTGGTTGTAACAAGTGGTTATGTGAGTTACTACTGCCTTTCTATCAGCTCAAACCAGTCTGCCCATTCTCCTCTGACCAACAAGGTAGTTTTGCTCAGAGAACAGCCTGGACATTTTCACTTTTTCAGACCATTCTCTGTAAAACCTATAGGGAAAAACCCAGTAGATCACCACTTTCTGAAATACTCAAACCAGCCCATCTGGCAAAAAGAACCATGCCACATTCAAAGTCACTTGAGTTGCCTTTCTTCTCCTTTCTGATTCTTGCTTTGACATTAAGCAGATCGTCTTAACCATGTCTAGAACCCTAAATGCATTGAGTTAATGAAATGTTATTTGCTCATTAGATATTTTGTTCAATGAGAATTTGAACAGGTGTACCTAATTAAGTGTTGAGTGCATAAAACATGCCCAATATGGAACATGTGTATATATATTAGTGCTGCCGCGATTAGTCGACCTAGTCAACGTAATCAACCATGAAAATTAGTCGACAGCAATTTTTTTAGTCGACGTGTCGTTTTACTTTTGACAATCTATATATTTTTGGTCTCCTGTCTCAAACTGCTCACTGTAATTCACCTCCACATCAGTCTGTGCGCTGTGCCCGCCCTGCAGGCTGATCTGCGATCTTCTTTCTTCCCCCTCCCCCGGCCTTCACTGCTTTGACATGAAAAAACGTGGAGGCAGACGAATCCTCTGAATCAAGTCAGAGCTGTACTATCACTGTAATCCATTGAACAAAATATAAATAGGCTACATCGTATTTCATTTAAGTTATATTTCTTAACGTTAGTGTGTCAGAACTCAGAAATACCACTATTTTGTTCACCCAGAAGTGTTGCAAACTACCGACATTTGTCTTTCCTTCCTAAAGGGGGCTTTCAAAAGCTTGGTCCGGTGCGTTCCTCATGCTGTTTTCTACAGTTACAGTATGCAGCGAATAGCCTAATAACTTGCATCCGTCGTTCGTTCATGTACATAATGTGCGCATTTCCTTAAGTATTCTAATATTTTTTTACCTATAATTTTACAAATATTAGGCTACATGAAAATAGAAATGAGAAAAGCGATTTTGTATTTTGCCATTTAAACTCTACTGGAGAATTGCTTTGAGGAAAATACAGTAGGCTATTGATTCAAACGTTTTTTTTTCAATAATATACACACGTGGCTCCGTCTATGATTGTGCATTTTAGGCTGTCATTTGGTGTGCAACAACTCACCTCATATTGCTGGGATATTTAAATGCGATCACAGTAAAGGAGAACAGAACACAAGTATATGATTATTAATGAAACGGCAAGCTAGTCTGTACTGTTTATTAGAAGTACGATGACTGTCTTTGGATGTTAAACAGGCTATTTAGACTTTGGCAGTAATGTTTTAAACCCTGTCATGCACGCAAGTGTAAATGCGAGCAGCATAGCTGCAAGCCTGCCTGCTTTCAGCACGATTCATTATTAGGCAGAGTTAAGCGGGGGGGCTAGTCCAGACTAATATGGTAGAGCCTAATGGAAATGCAGATACTTCATGCTTAGATTGTTAATACATAAATGTTATTGAACAGTTTACTTCATGAGCTTTGCAACTTTGTGCAATATTTTTTTGGAATGTGGAAAACATCCAACTTCATTTAATGTTTTGGCCCTTCAGTTCAAAATTAAATGGACACACTGAAAAAATAAACACTTGATTTTTTTTTAATTAGTCGTTTAGATTGGTCGACCAATCGAAAAATTCGTTGAAAGATTAGTTGTTAGAAAATTAGTCGTTAGTGACAGCACTATATATGTGTGTGTATATATATATATATATATATACACACACACACACACACATACATATACAGGTCCTTCTCAAGAAATTAGCATATTGTGATAAAGTTCATTATTTTCCATAATCTAATGATAAAAATTAAACTTTTATATATTTTAGATTCATTGCACACCAACTGAAATATTTCAGGTCATTTATTGTTTTAATACTGATGATTTTGGCATACAGCTCATGAAAACCCAAAATTCCTATCTCAAAGAATTAGCATATCATAAAAAGGGTCTCTAAACAATCTATTAACCTAATCATCTGAATCAACTAATTAACTTATAAACTTACAATTTTGTTTAGGAAGAACATTTTATTTTAAAATATTAGTTTAAAAAGACATGGGCATTTAATATTTTCTTCTGTGCTTAAATATGTGAAATTATATCTATCTCGACAAGATACTCCCTGCCTCCTTCGTGTGGAATGAGATGAGCCTACAATTGTAATAGGCTACATTTAATATTAATGTAACCCTGGCCCAACAACATAAATAACAATAAATTTATACCAAAGTGAACCTACAGTCAAACCTGCAGGTACAGACACACTGTAAATAATATATGTGAAAAAACAGTAAAAAGTAATATTTAAGTATAATAATAAGTAATATTTAAATTATGTTACGGACATTTCCTTCAAGACAATAACAGAAAATATTTTATAAACACAGTTAATGTCCCATAACACACAGCCGATATTACCTATTACATCTACTGTGTTTATAAAGTATTTTATAAGGAAATGTCAATTAAATATAAAAAATACTGTCACTCTGGCAGCAAATTACCAGTAGTTTTTACAGTTTGTTAGACCATTTTTAGACCTCCCATGGCCATATCATTCCATACTAGCGATTGGAGCAGCTGTATACTAAGCCGCATCATCTGTCATACATGGCATAGTAGCCTACCTGTTAAAGCTGCTCTACCTCACCTATCTGACGGGGTGGCTGACTGAACTTGCGGTACCTGACGAGCGAGCGGCCTGACGAACAAGCTCCCGTATAGGCTATGTATAGCTATAGCTATCTGACGAAGAATCTGCCGTTCCTGGCGAGAGACCTGCCTTACCTGACGGACGATCTGACTCAGATGTCGTATCTACCGAAGAGCAAGTTAAGATCCAAGCCCTACTGCTGAAGGACTGAGCAATAAGCAAATTATGTAATCAGGCTACATATCTGCTGTGATCAAAACAAGAAAACAGTACCGTCAATCAGAAGTCGTTTTTATTCAACAAACACGGTATTGGTGAATGTTTGTTTTATGGTCATCTTGACATCCGTAATCAAACAATTATTGTGTCCTACATTCAATTACCAGTTAAGGTACCCGTATTGTCCAAATATAAGACGACCTTGATTGTTTAATTTCTTCGAAAAATAGGCTACAGTCCTACGTTAAAAGACCAAATTTTCTCTTTAAAATCATGTTATCAATATATTTTAAAGAAAATTATCACATTTCGATAACATTTCTAAAGTAATTTCTTTTAATATGACAATAAACTGAGGGCAAGCGTAATAAAAGTCATTTATCAATGGAGGCTGTCTTTAAAGTAGTGATGGGTGATTTATGAACGAATCTCCTAAAAGACTGGTACGTACATTCATACTCGATCGTTCACTTCGTTCATTTTCGCGCAGGCGCATTACTTCTATGATCCAGTATAATGGTAGATACCGTAAATGTAGACTACTTTTAAAATGCCAAACTTTCCCAACTTTCATCCCGGAGTTTGCAAGTTCAAATCCAGATGGATGCTTTTTTATGTGTTTTTCTTAATTCGAGCGTGATGCAAGCGTGTTGCACATTAAATATATATTTTTAGTAACGTTAACCCTAATCCTAACCATAGGCGTAGATTACGGTGGGGACGCGTCCCCACCAGATTTTGTCATAAGTCATTTTGTCTCCACCACTTTTTTTGAGAAAAAGACCCGGTGCGGGGTGGCAATCGGGAGAGTCGGGTGTTTTGCGGTCGCGAGGTCTGGTCTGATAGTAGCTAGATACCACTTGTCTAAACTGTGCAGCCTCTGCTCAGCCCATATAGCGGGCCGCAGCAGCCTCTGTCAATGAAACACAGAGCCAGCGTCAGACCGAGCTCAGCAGGTGGGGATTTATTTTCACTGGACGGGCGCGTTTTTATTTTCTATACATTTGTAGGGATGGGGATTTCTTCTGATTTATTAGATTGTTTACTTGATAGGCCCTGGGTCGGCAAAGATTATTTTAGTCGAACAGTCACTTGGCTGTGTGCGATCTGATGCCCTGTAGCTACTATTACTTAACTAGCTATAGTACAATAATTGTGCTAAGGAATATTATGATATTACACTGTAAGACAAATCCGTAAAAAAACACTAAAAAGTAGCTTACAGTTAATTTGCTGCCAGTACTATTTCCAATATTTGACGGACATGTCTATCAAGACATTAACGAAAAATACTTTGTGAACACAGCAGATGTCGGTTGAAAGTAATATCAGTGTTTACTAATCACAGTATTTATTTA
>JACXGM010033475.1:0-12266 GCA_016801145.1 Umbra pygmaea
CAATTTGTCCCTGTAGTCTCTTTTAGCATCTCTGATGGCTTTCCGTAGGTCATATCTGGCCCTCCTCAGAGCCTCCGGGTCCTCAGAGTTATAGGCAGAGGACCGTGCTACAAGCTTGGCACGGACATTACCGTTAACCCAGGGCTTTTGGTTGGGGAAGGTCTTGACATTGACCCGTGGAACGACATAATCTATGCACTTGGTGATTCAGATCGAGCACAAGATTACTAATGCAATTGGAATTTATATGGCCCTGGATAATCGCCCCTTTTCGGTTGTTAAAAACGAGGGGTTTAAGTATTTACTTAGTGTGCTCGAGCCCCGTTATGCATTACCAAGCAGGACGCATTTCTCTCAAAATTCTCTCTTGTTGAATGGCTTAGTGCAGGCGCCAATGAAATCAAGGCTGTATCTCGTAAATAACCCCACTAAATAATTCCTCGAATGTTACCAAACTAACAGTAGTACAAATAGATTTTGACATGATAAAACGAGGCATTGGCAAGTTTGTAAGTACACCAGAACTAGTTTTAAATAACAATTGCCTGATGGGTGTTACTCTCAGTTGCTAAGAAATACTTGTTGTTCTCTGTGCGTGATCTCGCGGTAGCAGCGGAGAGTAGCAGCCATTAGGCAAGTGTTATTTAATGAATATATATTTCTGGTGTAATTACAAACTTTTCAATTCCTCGTTTTATAAGTACAGAACCCATTTGTACTACTGTAAAAGTTTGGTAACATTCCGGGCATTATCTAGTGGGGGTTATTTACGAGATACAGCCTTGGTTTCATTGGCGCCTGCACTAAGTCATTCGGCTGATAGCGCTAACTCGACCGATGTTATAACAACGGAAACAAGCTTATAGGGGATTGTTCGGCTCGAGGTCAAGGTGCGAAGGACCCTAGGGTTATATTACTCCAAACCATCACTTTAATATTGTTCTTTGATGTTCAGTTTCTACATTTTTTTCAAATGTTATTTAATAAAATATATTCTCAAAATATTTATTTTCTCTCTCCTCCAACCCCTTCCCCCCCAAAAGAATCGAGGTTTGAATCGAACCGTGGGTCAAAAATCGTGATACGAACCGAACCGTGGGTTTGGTGTATCGTTACAGCCCTACTTGGTATACTAAATGACCAAGGTGTGTTTTTGAAGACTGACCCTGTGGTATATAGACATCATTCCTAGTTTTAGTTCAACTAAAACTTTATTTTGGTCTAGAACAGATTCCCTTCCGGGGAGTGGGGCTTTGCTTGGGGGGGCTGAGTTAAAATGAAAAGGCAAAGTCAAATGTCCTGCCTGGACTGACTCATGCTGGCTAATCAATCTAATTATTTTAAGTACATTAAGTAATACCTGTCCCATATGAAAGCAGTAAGTTAAACCTACATTCCACTTATTTTTTTAAACAGCCATATGCACTAATGGAGATTCAGAACTGTGACATGAATTGCAGCGGAAATAACACAATTAGATTACTGATCACTGACTGTACACAAAGTACTATCATCCTATCAGTGTCTTCATCAGAAAATGATTCATACATATTACAATACTATGTATTAAAATCGTTAATTCAAACATTTGGAGAAATGCCAGAATTCTGCTCCCTTATTTCCCACACACAAACCACAGTTCTCCCCTAATGCGTGATTTCAGCGACTCATAGTTGGCTAATTATAGTTGTAATATCAGTGTAGATTTATTTTGTCAAATTGAGCCATACAATAGTTTTTACAACTTGTACACTAGTTGGTGTCATTGATGGTTGTGGTTATGAACATTGTCATGAGCTGAGCCCTGTTTGTTAATAACCCTGTCATAAATATTCAGAGCAAAACAATAGAGTAAATACAAGTTTCAAGTGGGACCAAAGGAATATGTGGATGAGATTTGTGGTCTGTTTTTCCATAAGTATCTTCCCTGTGATTAATTTTAAGTATGGTAACCGATTGAGAATCATGTTCTCCCAGTTGAATGGAAGTAGAGAAATTGCAGATACTTTTGTTAAAATGAGTAAAGTAGTAAGAATATAATAACAATGTTGAAAAGGGGAGTGTTATATCTGTGATTACAATTTAAAGGGGGGGTGTGAGGTAAAATGGATGTTAAGCTGACTGAACCTTCTGAACAGAATTGGACAGCCTACATAAAAACGTAGCATGACAAAGAGCTGTTATCACGTTCTCTTTTCAGGTTCATGGATCTACCACTAGAGGGTGTTGGTGCCTCATGGATTGACTGACTAAACTACGTCCAAGGTGTGTATTCTGAAGTCTGCTGTTGTGTAAGCCTGATCTGAAGTCTGATCTTGTGTGATACAGACATTATACTCCTGGTTAATATCACACTGCTAAAGCTTGTTTTGCGCTAGACTCTTTAGTGTAACTGCTGTTTGTGCCATTATGGCTGTTTAGGACACTAATGCAGAAATGATGAGTTCTACCGCCCCAGTCTGATGTTAAGCTGACTGACGGGTAACATCTGATCTATAAACTAATAGTCACTAACTAGTAGCATTTATTTGTTCACCATGGTAAATTCTCTACTTCTTTCACCAGCACTGCATCCTGACCTTTCTGGAAGATGGTTTGTGGTAGCTGACTATCGGGCCCTGCCACTTCAATGTGTTAATGTTATGAAAGCCTCAATAAATTAACAAAACACTTTCTTTGTTTGCTTGTTAATCATTCACTGTTGGTATCATTTGACTTAGTATCTACAAGTGTCTTTCACAGAATTTTGCCTTGCGCCTCAAGTCAGCAACCACTTAGGTGTGGGATAGTTTCGGGATCAGTCACGTTTCCTCAACGTTTCGCTAAGCTGAAGTCCTGACGATGTGGGAGGTTTACTTTTTTACCAACTGACTGAATTCCAAGAAAGCCACTGGGAGGAGCCAGACTGAGCCTACATGATAGGATGTTGTCAAAGCTAATGCTTTGAACGTTCATGTCAGGCATATTAAGGAAAGTGAACCCATAACCACCTGGGTAAGCAAGACTGAGGCAGTCTAGTGGTTTTGGTGTTTGATTAGGGTCAAATGTTTTAATCTCCTTAATTGCCAATGTAAAAGCCTTCTGGCCAGATGCAAGACAGTAATTTTCACCCTGAATCTTCCCCCAAGTTTTGAATCCTATAACAGGCCTCAACTATAGTTGTACAACTCTCTCCAATAGTAATACCATTCTAAACTGTATTTAAACATGATTATATAGAATCTACTTCTCAACAAACTACTCATGTCCGTTGTGTGCCTTTGGCGTTTAAGGGACATCTCTAAAGTAATTCTATATAAATACATAATAGTTAGCAATCCTCCAGTTGCTATACAATTGCTAAAGTTCCAAGCAAGATAAAATCATAAGTAAATTACCTTGGAAAGATCATTCCAGGTATGTCGGCATAGATGTTTTCAATAAAACATCCAACAAAACAAGAAAATATCAAATGAAGTTAATACATTTCACCATGTTCCAGAATCCATTACTTCTCAATGGGACACTCGTATAAACTGTCTAACTCTCGCACTGATTAATGTTTGGAATCCGTGGAAACAAGCAGGATGAACAATTCATCCTCAAAGCAATCATACATGGGTATTCATAACAATTCTCATGTATCGTACAGATGTTATTATACATATTAACCTGAGAATTCATAGTTTCACAAATCTCAGAAACCTGTAGTTCATTTGAATAGTTCTCAGTCAAAAGTCTTTGACGCTTTCATCCACGTGTATGTCAGTGTAAGCAGATGTGAAAATCATATTACATCATATTCATTAGGGTCAACCAAATTCTGGTTGTCAGTCAATTTGTTTACTCATTTTATCATAAAATTGCAATCTGTCATTTCTCCGCATTATCTCTCAACTAAGAAGTGTACAAAAGCAAGTACATACCTAACTATCTGTTCTCTCAAATCTCAGATAGTTCCTGATTAAATTTCATCCATTCTAATTAATTATCAGTTAGTTCTCAAATACTACTTTGTCCTAAATATCTCTATCTAGGCATGTCATATTAATCCTTTTAATCTTTATTTCACATGAATCATCTAATTTTGACATGTCACATAAAACATCTCATCACCAATGCATACTATATTCTAAATATTTGTGTAAGCTAACCCCTAGAAACTTCTCCTAGCACCTGGCTTAACATTGTCCATCCTCATTATTCACTGTTAGTTCATGTCTTCAGACTTGCCGGTCCAAAGCTTCAATCATTGACTTTCCATCTCAAAGTCATTACCTTTAATCTTCTTATTAACATTGTCTCTCTTTGGGACAATTAACATATCGTCATTTTCTTCTTAAAACGGTTTCTTCTCTTGGAACTGGTTTCTTCTTCCTAAAACTCATATTCTTTATTCAAACTGTCAGTATGTATTGTGATGGACTTCATACACCATGTAAGTATTTCAGTCACTTTCATGTGGAAACTTTCCTTAACCAACTCAGTGCTACCAGGGAAGATCAGATCATGGGTTGCTTCAACTCTCAGGTCCAATTGGTTCAATGCATTTGAGAAAAGATGTCCCATGTGAGATGTTTCTGGAACAAAAAGAGAAAACAATGCTTAAGCTCACAATCAAATCATTATGAAATGATATGTTATGATACTTCATCGTAATTCTTTCCTCTCTGAAGTTCATTGTAATTCTAGTCTGAAAATCTCAATTCTCATCTTAACTTTCCCTCAACCAGCATTCTCTTGTTAACAGTCAAACCTTCTTCAGCATCTGAAAAATAGACATCAAGTTAACAAACAAATGTCTTCATTATTTCTAAATCTTTCCCTAACCTAAATCTCTTAGTTCTTCTTAAATTTGTCAGAGTAATTTACAACAATGTTTCAACATTAAAGGTATTATACGCAACTCCCCTCTGGTATTTCTGCATGATGTTTCTCATGGTCCGGAGTCCGTCTATCATCTGTTGTCCGTTGACTGTCATCTGTTGACTGTAGTCATCTCCCCTTTATGATGCTTAATGTCAGATGGAATCACTCCCAACGTCTGCTGTCAGAGTCCATTGAATCTCTCTCTCATTCTCTCTCTCGCTCTCTCTCTCGCTCTGTCTCTCTCGCTCTGTCTGTCTGTCTGCGCCATACAGTCCTCGTCCCTCTATAGTACCATCGTTCAAGCCTTACTAGAACTGTCTATGTCTGTGATCTTTCAGTCAATTTGGGGTGTGGCACATCAAATGTGTACCCTGTCCTTTCAAAGTATCTCTGAGTGGCCAAAAAGTCATATAGAATGTTCCTCTCCTTCTACTGGGTACTAGCATCAGGTCAATCTTGGATGCCCTTTCATCTACACACAGTATGATCGGGAGGAGTGAGTGATGAGTGATGATTGGCAACAAATCTGCACCACCTGTTGGAGACACAAACTGAAAGGAACAAACAAACACACAGAACAGAAACACAGCACAGAGAACACTAACACATACCAGGGCACATAGAACACAGATACTTCTACTGGGGGACGTAACAAGCATTCATCATCTATAAAATGCATCTAACTACATACATAAAGAGCTTCTTAACACAAAATACTGTCACTATATGAATTATATATTGTCAGTCAAGGAAATATATGTTATATAGAATATAAAGTTATATCAATTATATAATGATGGTTACAACTCTATTGAAGAATGAAGTTAGAATAGGGTGACCATAATGCCCCCAACCTCCACAATGATGTCAGAAAATCTACGCCTGAGGTGTGTTTAAGATAATTTCTTATTTGAATTTTTTATTATTCTGTGCTGTTCTGTATCAAATTAATGAGTGTATATAGACCAAAGCTGTTTTACTACACAATTTCCATGAAAAACCATGAAAATATAATTAAGGGATGCCAATATTGTCCAGAACTGTATATTATTATTTGTCAGTAGCTTTGGGATGTGAAGAATTTAACATGAAGTCATGACATATACCATTTTTTCATACCTTTTTATTAAATTGGGCAATTTTTAAGTACTTGCTTTCTTTGAAAATGTGGCGAAAATTGTGGTCATTGATTTCCCTTTGAGGCAACATAGGAAAGAAAACATTAAGCAATGCCTACAGAGTAGACTACTATTTGTCAGTAAGTTCTAAACGGACATTGACAACAGCTTTAATTATTATGCAGATTGTTTTATTTATTTATTTAACCCATATACTGTGACAAGGTTTGGTTGAGCAATCAGACAACGTGACATGTTCTTCAGTGCTTAGATTTTTATTACACACAAAGCATTTAGAAACATACAAAAGAATACAAATTCCCATAGACATACGGCATATGAAAAAAATAATACATCTCTACATTAAATAAGTACAAAGCCTGGTAAGACAGAACTGTAACATTAACATTCCTAAAATGAAAGTGATAAAGAAAAGAAAATAGTGCTGAATAAGCGTCAAAGTAACAGTTTCTAGAAAATTAACCTCAATCCATTAATCAGTCTTGTACTTTGGTCCAGTTATCTCTTCGGCCAATATTGTGTGAAGATAACAATTTTAAATATGGAATCCAAATTGTTGTGTCAATGTGTGGGAGGCTTGTCTACTGTACTGCTGGCAGGCAGATTGATATACTGCCTAACAGCCTGTGCAGGCAGCAAAGGCACATATCTCACAGATGTCCATAGGCACAGCAGCTGGGATAAAGAACAGAAAGGTACAGTGTTAAAAACAATCATTAACCATACTACAACCACATAGCCTAATATATTGGAGAACAAAGACAAGAGAAATTAATGACTCTAATAAAAAACTATTACAGATGTATTACAGTCAAATGGTTCTACTAAAATGGAAGCTTGATGTACTATACTCAGATTTTTCTAAGGTTAGCCAGTATACTTATAATATATATATAAGCTCAGGTTTCATAAGAAATATGATGGTATTGCTCATCTGCTTGCTGTAGACTACACATGGGAATTCCCACCCATGTGAAAGACAGACCCCTCCCTCGCTCAGTTAAATGAATCTTTTTTTTTCAGTTTTAGGAGTTCAGATGGTAAAATTATTCCCTACAATAATTAATAGTTTTTTCATGTTCTCTCAAACAAATACAATTTTAACTTCAAGAAAATGACCGTTTCTACATTGAAATCTTGCTGATGCCGCAAAGTCAAAACGGTATTCCCATTTTGTCAACAATGTTGGATGAGCTGGAGAAAATAGAATTAAAATGGTGACTATCACATCCAATAACAATAATTGTGGTTAAATAACACTGTGAAACACCATCCAAAAAGGAATATACAATATATTCTGTATACCAAATTTAGCAGATCTTACATTGCCAGACCTTGCAACAAAACTTCAGGCAATCAAAAATTACAGAAGTAGTCTGGCTCGAGATACTAATTATATTTTGCATGGGATTTGGCTCCCTGATTTGCACAATCCTTACCTCAAAACATAGTTTGTCTACAAAGTAAGTTCTCTAATTAAATTTGCAAGTGGACATTTTAATTTTTTATGTTCTAGGACTACTACAGAAGGTCAAAACTTAAGCCAGGTGACCAGAGGTTTAATGTGCCGGTTGATCAAAAACACTGAATGCCCATCACTAACCTGAGCCCCAGTACAGGTAATAATATGAGATGTTTTCCTGTGAGCAATTAGGCTGAAACATCAATCCCTGTCAAGTTATTCATTTCCAAAAATCCTAAAACATGCTTCTTTCTTTAATGTTCTTCAGAGTAAATGTACAAGAACTTTCCACACTTGTACACAAATCATTTAATTTGTCATCAACAAATTACGGGGATGATAAAGCAGTCTTTGTGAGAGGGTAGGAATCTGTTTACGTCTAAACTTGTGCTCTTTACCTAGTCTTGAAAGCGACAGGCTGGCGCCTCTCTGCATACACAGGGGCAGGAACTCCTGTGGCAGGGAAGGGTTGGCACAGACTGAAGAAAAGCTGGTGCTGAACAAACGAAGATTCTGCTCCTCATTTATACCACTGCTCTCTGTCAGTTCTTGGAGCATCTTTACTGATGTCAGTGAAAAAACAAAGTTGCCCTCCTAAAATGAAGAGAAGGGACAGACTTAATTACAAAGACAACTATATATCTGGTTCATACTGGGGATCTGGTCAATTATAAGGTGGCCCATAGAATTGTCATTATTTATCTACTTTGTTGGGAGAAGAAAATGTACATTGAAATGTGATTGTTAATTTCATAGCAAGGGTTAAGAATACACTTTCATTATTAATTTACTGTTGAATGTCCATTTGCTTATGGGTTTGATTAACACTAAACAAGACAAAATCACATCATAGTGAATTATGTTAAAGAAAGACATCTTCCTGTAAGACAAATCCTTACCTGTACTTTCACTCGGGTGGATTGGGCTTCGCAGACCAGACAGAGAGCCAGGAGCACAAGAGCAACGGAAAAAGCATTCATTTTGTTTTGAGCCTTGATTCTGCAGTCGTGGGTGTGTTTGGAAGATTTCTTACCTCAGTCTCTGCTTGTCTGCTGCTTTCCTTTCTCCCTTTTAAATGGTTGACTACCAACTTGTTTCAAGCTGCAGGCCTGGGATTGGCTGAAATGGATATTTCTCACGGGTTAATGAGTGGTGATGGTAGATATTAACATGTCAAGAGTTTGGATTAACTCCTTTGTGACATTCTCAGACGGAAGTTTTTATGGGCCCTTCAAGGTGTGTCTTTGACTTTGATGTGTCACACCTTCACTGACAACATTGGTTAACTTATAACTTAAGTAATCGAGGCACGGTCACACAAAATGTCTGCAGTGGGCCTCAAATGATTCATATCTCTTTTCCACATTTTACACATTTTTATTATTACAACATGAACTTCGAATGGATTCATCCACACGTTTTTATTATTACAACATGAACTTCGAATGGATTCATCCACACGTTTTTATTATTACAACATGAACTTCAAATGGATTTATCCACACGTTTTTATTATTACAACATGAACTTCGAATGGATTCATCCACACATTTTTATTATTACAACATGAACTTCAAATGGATTTATCCACACGTTTTTATTATTACAACATGAACTTCGAATGGATTCATCCACACGTTTTTATTACTCCAACATGAACTTCGAATGGATTTATCCACACGTTTTTACCACTGATCAACACAAAAATGTCCATAATGTCCAACTGATAAATAGAATCTGTTATTTGTTTAAATTATTTTTACAAGTATCAAACAGAAAATAATTGCACAAGTATTCCAAGGCCATAGGAGCGATATTGATAATATATATGATATTGCGGGGTGAGCACATCATATACTTTTTTGCTAATGTGTCTTTTTCCCCCCCAAAAAAAAATGTGTCTTGGTGGGGGACACATTACATGTCTCCTCATCCCTGCTCCTTTGCCCTTGGCTATGACACATCTGAATGAGCTGTGGTGAAACTCGTTGTTTTTCTCTGTGCAATGAATTTGTTGGACATGATTTCATATTAAATACACCAGTCTCTGGAAGGTCCTTCAGTTGGGTAGTACAATTTCTAAACAAAACAAAATCATGAAGATAAAGGAAAATTCAAGAATTAAGTTATACAAAGAAATCCAGAATAAAGTTATACAAGAGCACCAAAAAGGGGCTGGAGAAAATAATATTTCCAAGTCACTGAATATTTCCCAGAATACAGTTAAATACATTATCAAGAGATGGAGAGAATTTTGGACAATTGTGAATCTGTTTCAAACAGGTCGTGCTAAAAAATTTTAGAATCGGGGTGAGATGGGCACTAGTGAGGCAGGTCACCAAGAGGCTTATGGGAACACTAAAGGAGTTACAGTCTTCTACAGCTGAGCTGGGAGACACTGTGCAACAGACTGTGTGCTTCGCAAAAGTGTCCTTTATGGGAGAGTGGCAAAAAGAATGCTGTTGTTGGACATTACAAACAAAATGCTATGGTCTGATCGGAACAAAATACGGTAGTGCCTTTTGACCTCAACACTACTGTAAGTGCTATGTATCACCCTGAGAATACTTATCACGAAGCATTACGCTGGCAGCATAAGGCTATGGGGATGCTTTTCTGCATCAGGCATGGAAAGCTTATGACAATAGAGGGCAAACTAAATGCAACAAATTACAGACACATCTTGGAAGAAAACCTGTTTAAGTCTGAACTGGGTCTTGGACAAAGTCACAGTGGCAACCGTACATCTAAAAAAATCTCTAGAATTATGTTCTCAGCTAATTATTTTGAAACATATTTTAATATGTTTCCATTTCACCTTTATGTTTAACTATTTGGCTATATTGTTCCTTCTACTACGTAGCACCTTCATGTTTCATTATAATATTGATCATTAACGGTTCGAAATTATGTTGGTCTTTAACGTATTTGCTCAATTATGTTGCGCCAGCTTCATCCTGCCCGTTCATCATCCCCGGTCATGGTGCCATACTACACATTCACACTATTTAACACTGATTACATGCACACTAAAGGTCTCCATACAATTTGATTCATCTTGAGCAATTTTACAAAGAATTGGGACAAATTGCTGTATCAAAAAGTACAAAGTTGGTAGATATCCAAATAAACTCATCTCTGTAATTGCTGCTAAGATGATCTACCCGACATTAATTGAAGGTGATATTTATGCAATCAATTATTTTCTGTTTTGTATTTAAAATAATTTGTAGATTTCATTTTGCCACTGACATTATGTAATTTTTGTGTTCATTAGTGCCAAAAACTCCTAATTCACTTAATTTTGATTACATGTTGTAACACAATAAGACCTGGAAGGAGGTGGAAACATGTTGATAGTGAATAGTTTGTAATAAATAATATGCCACACTACACATACTCTATCTGGCATTTGGTCTCTGAAAAAAAATTGTTTTTTATTTCTCTGTCTGCAAGGATGGTAAAATATACATTGTAGTAATAGCAGAACAATATATTTAAATCAGTAAAATGAAATAACATTAATGAACTGTGTATAATGGAGTATCTCATATTTCTTAATGATTACTGTAATTATGCGAACTAACCCCTTTACCAGTCAAATCCTTAAACATTCATTAGGGAATTTAATCTGAATATTTGCATGCGGCATCAGTGATCCCTTTTCCTCCAGCGACGGACTATTTGCCCTCCTCCCATCTGGGATGCGGTACTGACGCTTGAAATCCAGGAGAAGCAGGCCAGGCGCGCGGGAACCTATTTTTGACCAGGGGTGCTAAATAACAAAATAATGGATATCTGACAATTTCTCCCCCCAGAAAATGTTTTGGATTTTGAGAGCTAAATATCTCCACAATTATACGACAGCATAAAAAATATAAATAATGTCTGACAGCCAATTAATAATGATTAAAAAATTAAAATAATTAGTAATAAAAAAATCCAGCTCCTGCATCAAGGGCTTGGGAAGGGGGGTGCAGACTGTGGAACAGCTTCTTCCATTTTGCTGTTATCCTGCTTAAAATAAACTCTCAGCAGTAATGCCCAACCGCTGCCCCATCACCCAGCCACTGAAAGTTCTCTGAATTCAAACTTTCAAGGTAACGCCACCACCAATCACCCCTCATTTACTGTTCACTTATAGACCTAATTGACATTTCACTCATTACCAACTGTACCTACATATACTCTACTATACTATACATACTGTATATTACTGTACTTATCTAGTGGCTCATTCATTTTACTATACAGTATGTTACTTTTACGATTACTGTACTGTTCATATACTCTAGATCAGTGGCGGCTGCTGGTCTTTTAAAGAGGGGAAGCTCATTTTCTGCCTACATCATACATTTTTTTATTCATTCATATGTAAATTATGCCCTACGTTCCTTTTCAAGAAAATACTGTGACCCTGTTGTACCAACTAGGCGTCTTTTCCAGTGACTTGACCAGTGTCCTCTCAATGGTCAGCAGAGCTGGCTGCTTAAACGGCCCATTGTGTTACGACTTGAGCCGCTTTAAACAGGAGAAGCTCCTTTCTACACCTGCATATGTAGCTCCAATTGTTGCCACTAATGAGAACACTTTGTAAAGCTTTGCACTGTCCAACTCCATGGCCCTCATTTATCAAACGTGCGTAGAAACCAGTGTAGATTTGAGCGCAGAAATCATCTTACGACGAGACCCACGTGTGATTTACAAAACTTTCGTATCACTCCAATTCCAGCGTACGAATGAGCGGCTGTTGATAAATCAGACGGTTGAAAACCATCGTAATTTACATAACACGCCCACAAATATGCATTGATTAG
>JACXGM010033476.1:0-12265 GCA_016801145.1 Umbra pygmaea
AATTAACAAGTATTAACAGGCCTGGCGCCAGGATGAAGTGTGTCTGTTTATCTCCCCCTGCATGAATACAAATACAGTACATGCACTAAGCCCCGTTAAGAACCTTTAAGGCTAGGGATGGGCCGATACCACTTTTTATGGAACGAGTACAAGTACAGAGTATTTCATTTTGGGTACTTGCTGATACGAGTACCGATAGAAGTACTTTTAACTATGCCAAATGTCACATTTATCAACCTAAAATCTGCTATTTCTTAGATGTTGATCAGCCAATTCAAATATAGAAAAGTAAATATTCCTACATATCCAGAAGAACATCATTTACATTGCAGGTCAGGAATGTGTCATATTTATTAGATGTCAATAGTTCACGTCTCCTTCCCTAATTAAGTGAGAGAAACACGTTTGTAAACGCGAACGAATAGACGTTTGTGTTTGAATTTGCCCTAACTAAGCATTGCATAAGTTTTGTGTAAGATGAGAATGTCTGTTTGAAGTGACTTTCTCCAAAACAGGGATAATTACTTAATCATATTATTCTGTTAAGGTATTCTATTGTTTTATTATAATCAATTCACAATTAGCTGTACTATCAATGTAATCTATTGAACAAAATATAAATAGGCTACATCGTATTTCTTTTAAGTTATATTTATTAACGTTAGTATGTCAGAACTCAGAAATACCACTATTGTTCACCCAGAAGTTTTGCAAACTACCAACATTTGTCTTTCCTTGCTGAAGGTGGCTTTTAGAGGCTAGGTCCGGGGCGTTGCTCATGCCGTTTTCTACAGTTACAGTATGCACCGAATTGCATCCTTCATTCTTTCCTGTACTTTAATGTATTGGTATCGGTATCGGCCCATCCCTAGTTAAGGGCCTGCTAGTAAAAATATATAAAAATCCATCATACTCACCAAAGCTGCTAATTATTTGAAAACAAAGTCCTCTCTTTTAAAAAGAGTTCTATGACGCGGTTGTACAGCACATCTTTGCGTTAAGTTCCAATAAAATATCTTGCCCAGTGCTGAGAGACAATCCTGCCCAGTCCTATATTCGCCACCAAAGCAACTTCTTCACCTCCATCTGCCATTCTGCTAAAAGTAAAAAATCTAACAATCTAAAAATTGAAAGTTTAAAGAAATCGGAGAAGGGAGAGCTAAGCTGGGAGAGCTAAGCTAGTTGTTGTTCGGATGGTGAACTTTTTTTACATTTTTTGCAGAACTTTATTGAACTGCTCCTCCTATCAGCAACAAAAACGATGCTGACGTAAGGCTAGGCCGGCAGAAACGCTTTACTTGGTCAAAGAACTCACCCAACATGGTAAAGTCGAAATCTGATTGTCATATTTTTTACCAATAAACAACATGGTCCTGATGGGCTTCAACAGCAGACGGTTTCACTCGGAATTCTGAATGCCCTAGGCTACCCGGACACAACACAGATGAAAAAATCTTATTGGATAAAAGCTTTCATTTACATGAGCTGTCTCTAAAAGCAAGGCAACTGAAAAGAACGTACTGTAGCAATGAAATCACCATATAGACTAATTTAAATGAACTTTGCAAAATATATGTTATTTAAAAATATATTAAAGAAGTACAAAAATACATTTCTGATTCTGATTATCTTTGGGCCTGCAGAGAAGGCCTTGCAGGCCCTGACGGCCCACCGCTGCTACTGCCATCCCTTAGTTGTAACTCTAAAAGTATGGGGAACTTGAGCACAAACATACTTGAGCACACACACAGGGATGCCGACAGGAATCCCCTGGCCCGGGACACAACTCCACATTTAGGGCCGCCCGGTAAAAGAAATATGACTGTGCAAAAACAATATTTGGGACCCCCTCAGGACTGCGCCTTGGACAACAATCCCAGTTGCCCCACCCTGTCAGCATCCCTGCACACACTCATACATGTAGATTCCTTCAAATGTTAAGGGGAAGATTAAAAAAGAGAAGCTTTATCTGTGAATTCTCACAGAATCACAATTTAATTAATATCTTGCTACTCAGTCAGAATCTTATTAACCTGGAGTCCCAGTCTTTGTCACAATAATCATATGTGATGTTTTAAGCCTATTGGCAGACATCTAATTAAAATGTAGGCAATGGCACATAAGAGCCTTTTTTACATGTCCATGGAAGTTTCTCAGCTTGCACTCTAGTAACGTTATGACATGGAGAAGTAGCGTTTGATCATGGGTTTTGTTGTCGTCGTCAATGACAACCTGCCAATCTAGCGTCTCCGGCAGAAAAAATTTTCACTGACAAAGAATTGTATTGTTAAAAATATTATAACTTTATTCACGTTATGTTTGGCGGTTCCCTGGAACTTAGAGCAACTAGAGGAGTCATACGTTATATGACGCCATTGACGGGCAACAAACTGAAACGTCCTCTGTCTTTGAATAAAATTCCAAATTTGTGGAATGTGTTTGAAAGTTGGTGGAAACATTTAGGATAAAAGTACACAACTAACAAATATATATAATATAAGTATAGTGATGTTTGCTTTTTTAATGCAAAGTACGTTTTTTTATTGTTTTGGAAAACTACATATTGTACCTTTAACTGTTCACAATGTTACTTAATGCATTTTACTGCATTAACTAATGTTAAAATAATGTAACAATTAATACCCCAGTAAACATTAACACCATTAGTAAATGATCATTTGACAACTTAGTTAACTGTTATTAATAGTTTTAATAATAACAATTAATAGCTCATTACTGCATTTACTATTGTAAGTAATGCATTAATTAATACCTTAGTTAACAACAACATCCTTAGTAAATTAGTAAGCACCTTAGTTAAGTGTTATTAACTGTTAGTAAGTGCTTATTTCTGTATTAACTAATATTAATGTACCCTTATTGTAAAGTGTTACCAAAGAAACTACTTATATCAATCTCTCCAGAAGGGGGGCCCGTGACATCAAACCAAACCAATGTTTGACTGCAAATAAATCATAGTTTGATTTGGTTGAATTAATTAAATTGTTCAAATTCAATAAAACAAACCAATCTATAATTTATTTGCATTTTATAATTTCTCTTGTGTCAACTCTCTACTCTCTATTCTACATTTTAGACATTTACATTTTAGTCATTTAGCAGACACTCTTATCCAGAGCGACTTACAGTGAATAGAGAGACATTCTCCCTGGAGCAATTTAGGGTGAAGTGCCTTGCCCAAGGACACAAGTCCAGAGCTGCCAACTTTTCAAAAAACCTTGGAGTGAGATTTTGTCAGGGGTGACCAAAATTATGCCACGCACGCAGGTTGTTGGCTCAGATATCAGAGAATTGTAACTCATTTGATGTTGTACCCATGTTGTACCCTGCATTCTGGTGGTTTGTGGGGAGGCCCAAAGCCGTTGATAGGGGCAGCCTATTGGAGATGGACAATATTAGTTACATTCTGTGAAGCAGACATAGCTGAAGGTCCATTCCCAATAAATTTAGGATTAAGTAATGTGATTCCCTGCATTCTAGTGGATTTTTGAGTGGTCTGCTAAAGATGTGCAATACCTGAAATTACTCTTGATTCATGTTTGGCACCATGCCTTGTACGGCTTTCTAGACTTGAGCTTAACATGACACCAGCAAACTTTTGTGTGTCTAAATGTCTATGTACCACAATAAAGCCTTATTCATAGACCAGTGTTTAAAATGTGACCTACAGTAGGTAGGTTGATTGATATTTTGATTAGAATGGTATTAAACAATTTTTTTACTGAAACCTAACCCATGTTGTGAATAATTGTATTCTTAAGAGCACTTAATGATTTATGTTCAGCCAAAAACGAGAGAAGATTAGTTAGGGAGGAACATTGTTCTTCATTCAAAGCCCACCAAATGGTCCATCTGTAACGTTTCCCAGTTACCTCGGGAATACCTTGCCATAATATAAAATGGCTGGGAGTGAGCCGTTTTACAGTAGCTGGGCCCAGGAGGATCCTCTATGGGACCTCTACGAAGCCTCCTATGAGGACTTTTTAGTCAGGGAGGCTGTGGATGGGGACTACATCCTTCCCCGTCTTTGAGACACCTGCCCCTTTTGAAGCTCCTAAGAGGGCACCCAGTCCCTGTTCCAAGACGGTGGCTCCCAGCCCCAGTACCAAGAAGGCTACTAGTCTCAGTTCCAGAAAGGCTACCAGTCCCAGTTTCAAGAAGGCTACCAGTCCCAGTTCCAAGAAGGCCACCACCCCCAGTTCTAAGATGACTACCAGCCCCAGTTCCATGATGGCTACCAGTCCCAGTTCCAAGATGGCCACCGGCCTCAGTTCCCAGAGGGATTTAATCTTCACGGAATTAAGGAAAGACCCCGAAGTGGATGGGGACTATCGGGATTGGATGAACCAATGCGGCCAAGCCATCAGTGCCCGTCCAGACTTGGTTAGCCAGTTCTTCTCCTGGAGGGCCGGTTTTGGGTCACTCCAGACAGAGGCTGAGATCTTCCTAGTGAAGCGGCTGTTCACCCGATCCCCTCAGCTAATGTCCTGTTTGGAAGCCATTGAACCTCAGCTAATGCCCTGTTTGGAAGCCATTGGGGCCTCTCGACGTCCTGGCAGGTCCCTACGACGTCCTGGCAGGTCCCTACTCGCCCAAGTTCCCTGGTCACCAGAGGTCTCCACCCTTTTCAGACCACCAGAGGTCTCCACCCTGTCCAGACCACCAGAGGTCTCCACCCTGTCCAGACCACCAGAGGTCTCCACCCTGTCCAGACCACCAGAGGTCTCCACCACGCCCAGACCACCAGAGGTCTCCACCACGCCCAGACCACCAGAGGTCTCCACCACGCCCAGACCACCAGAGGTCTCCACCATGCCCCGGCCACCAGAGGTCTCCACCACGCCCCGGCCACTAGAGGTCTCCACCACGCCCCGGCCACCAGAGGTCTCCGTTTCTGCTCAAGCCTCCCGGCCACCAGAGGTCTCCGTTTCTGCTCAAGCCTCCCGGCCACCAGAGGCCGCTGTTTCCGCTCAAGCCTCCCGGCCACCAGAGGCCGCTGTTTCCGCTCAAGGCTCCCTGCACCCAGAGGTCTCTACACCACCATCGGTTGAGCCTTGCCTTGTCTCCGAACCTGAGCCTTGCCTTGTCTCCGAACCTGAGCCTTGCCTTGTCTCCGAACCTGAGCCTTGCCTTGTCTCCGAACCTGAGCCTTGTCTTGTCTCCGAACCTGAGCCTTGCCTGGTCTCCGAACCTGAGCCTTGCCTTGTCCCCAGGCCTGTCCTTGTCCCTGAGCCAGAGCATTTCCTAGTTCCTCCTCCAGTCCCCTTACCTATGCCTGACTCAGTCCTGGTGACTGCCCTAGTCCCTGAGCCCTTGCCTGTCACCGTGCCCTTGCCTGTCACCGTGCCCTTGCCTGTCACCGTAACCTTGTCTGACCATGACCCTTCCCTGGTATCTAACCATGTCCTTGAGCCTGCCCTTATCCCAGAGGCTGCCCCTCTCCCAGGGCCATGTCCTGCTCCTCTCCCAGGGCCATGTCCTGCTCCCCTGTCACAGTGCCGGTTCCTAACCTAGTCCCTGCTCCAGAGCTTGTCCCCGGGCCTACGTATACCCCAGTCTCTGTGCCCCTCTCTGTGTCTGTATGTTTGTCTATGTCTGTTTGTGCTGTGTTCTTACAGATTCCTGAGTCTGCTGTGGTTCCGGTGCCTGGTCCACCTTTGCCTCGGCCCTCGCCTTTGCCCCAGGTCTACTTGTCTGCTTTGCCCTGCCGTGCCTCCGCCTAATGGTCCGCGGATGTTGCCTCCACCCTCCGGCCCGCCATGGCTCCATCCTCCAGCCTGGTCTGCTCGTCTGCTTCGCCCTGGTGTGCCTCCGCCTGCCTGGTTTCTGCCGCTGCGGTCTCCTGCCTGGGTCTTGTGCCACCTGGTGTCCTGTGGCATGTCCACCGTTTGGCGCCTCAGGAGCTGCGCCTTGGGGGGGGGGGTTCTGTAACGTTTCCGAGTTCCCCTTCCATGGAAACTGCCACTTCCCTATTCTACATTACTCAGAACTACAATTCCTATTCCCCAGTTCTTCTTCCTGTGGACTACAGCTTCCCTAGTTATGCCTGTTCAGAACTACAATTCCCATAACCCGGACTCAATCATCCAAATTCTGAACACCTGCTCTAACCCACTCTATATTTAAGACACACACACACATAGCCTCTTCGCGATGTATTGTAAGTACTGCTTCATTCATACTGAGCACTAATTTCATGCATTATTATTCCGGTCTGACCTTTGCTTTGATTGTGTATGATTCTGCCTTGGATAATCCCTTGTACCTTTGCCAACATTCTTAGATTGATATTCTGGCCTGACCCCTGCTCTGTTTTTGTGAATTATTCTGCCTTGGATTGTCCTTTGTGCCTTTGCCTTTCGGATAATACTTTACCTATGTAAAATAAGCATTGTTCTTGTTTTTTACCTGGGAGTATTCATTACACCATCAGAAACAAATAAGTGCAACAAAGTGCTTAAAAGTACTTAAACAGTACAACTTTTTCCAAGCATAAAACCGATTAATGCATTACAAAAATAACAACAAAATGAGGCATAATCAGTATCAGATGCAGATCAGAAGCTGGTTAAAGTCATTGTCTATGATCTGTTATACTGGCCTGTGGCCTTCTTGGAGGCCTTGATAACCTCGGAGGGGGGCTCCCATTTGAAGCAGGGCTCCAGATTGGCCATCTTTATGGTCATTATTGAGGACAGGGTGCCATCAAATGCTAGGCTGTTTCGTCTCTTGGTTTTGTTCAGTCCCACAACTGAAAACACCCTGTCAGCATCTGCATTTGTATGGGGCAACACCAGGACAAGCTTGGCGACGGCAGCAAGCCTCTCAAATTATTTGGCTCCTGTCACCTATGGAAAATGCACCAAAGCACAATGGAAAAACATACCTTGATTTTTGATCAGATAACACATGCATAATTTGTAACATGCATGACACATATATGCACGCAAAAATATTTCGCCAAACCACACCTTCCTAAAGGAAAGACTAAACAAACCAAAAATGTTTAACTTGTTTCCTGGTTGCCATTTCAGCCCAGAAGCTTTCCATTTCAGTTTGTCCTGCAGAGTATCATTGGCATGGTCTGAAAATGTAACTCCTCACCCAGAAGGTCATGCTCCTCTGGCCCATGGTATGGGAGGAGATGGGGAAACCTATTTATGAAAGTAGAGTTACAAGTTGTTAAGTTTTAGGAATATAGGCATCAACCTGTAGCAGTTCATATGCATCTTTGAGGAGAAGCCACATAAGAATAGCTCATGTGCAGCTTAAGAGTAAATAAATACCTCATCATAAAACGCAGGGTGTTTCAGCTAAGACAATAATTAGAAAAAAAAACTAGCTAACTTTTCAACAAAGTACAGGGCATCGTTTGTCACTTTCAGCCCTCTGCCGTACATCTACAAATATTGCATGTTTGATCACTAGATCTTCCAGTTGCAGCTCGTTGTGCTTATGCATAGTCCACACAGTACTTGTCAGGAAACAACACAGCTTCATGGAATGAATGCACTTGCTGTGGTGTGATGTCACTAGAGGTCGACCGATTTATCGGTACGCAGATTAATCTGACGATTTTTGGTCATTTTTTACATAATCTGCATCGGCCAATATGAAGTCGATTAACCCTTCAAAGTCAATTGACGCTCTGGTGGGCGAACGCGATTATCTCGCGAACCCTACATGCTAGCAACTAAAGCTTGGTACCGTTGGAAAAGGGACAAAAATAATAAGTGGTGGCTCAGCTCTGTGGGATAAACACAGCCGGAGCTATGGTGCCTCGAAGTCGGTCAAAACTAAGTGTGATATTATGCACATTTCTTTGTGTATTGTTGTTTAAAAATGTTCCTTCCCTCAGAAATGAGGAGATGGCGCTGCTAAGTCAATTGCACTTAAGTAGATTATCTAATGCTGCTAACTTTTTATTCACTTAGTAACTTCAAGACGTTTTTATTTTAAATGATTAAGCAGCAGAAGTGAAGCTCCATTGAGATTGTTTGTGTTCAAGTGTTACTGTATACATTTTTATTTAGACCTAAAACAAAGAAAAGCTGCTGGTTGCTACTATTGTTAAAATGGTCAATTTATTTTATTGTTCTCAGATGTTGGATAAATGCTGCTAAGTGCACAAAACTTTATTTTTTCATTTAAAAGTTTATTTGTCAAAGTGATGTTATTTTTTTTCTTAGTTCTTACCCATTTTGTTTATGTATACAATATATGTTTTTACATTATACATGTTTAATGTAAGTATACAAGTGCAGATTGGTGTTCAAGTGTTCAATAAATATTTTTGTTGAGAAATTTGTTGTATCTTAAGTACTATTTAGTGTTAGATTTTTATCTTTCAAATAGAGGTTACAAACAAGCAAATATCGGCCGAAAATAATCTGCAGCAGATATCGGCCATCGGCCGACCCTGATTTCAAAAGATTGGCATCGGTCTGAGAAAACCCATATCGGTCGACCTCTAGATGTCACCCTTTTCAAGTAATCTGTTAAGTTTAGCCCTGGTTGTGAATCCAATGTTCAACTTTCTTCCTTAACTGAACCCCGTCAAAACAAATATTTTTTTTCAAGATTTAAAGTTTTAGAGAATGATAACTCAGTTGGACGACATTTCATTGTTACATACCTTGTCTCAACTCATCAGAATTCTCAAGGTAGTAACCGTTTTTTCTCCCGTTGTCTTTCGCAGTAATGGTATCTCTTCTTCTGTCGCTAACTTCTGGGTGCAGCGCATAAGGTTCAGTGGCGCTCGTCAGCGCCATCTACCGTCGGGGAGTTTGAAAAAGGAACAATCGAGTCTCGGACAGATTTATTTGCGTGAGTAATTGAATGTGTGGCGTGAGTGCGTGTGAAATCAGTCAAATGCGTGTGTCTCACGGCGAAAGCGTGAGAGTTGGCAGCTCTGCACATCTAATAATATTTTTACATTTATCGAAAACATACTGAAATTATAATCTTTTATTACATTTAATTATTTATTAACTGTATTTGCTTGTGACAAATGTAGCATTTCTAAAATATATTTTTTCTCTTCATAGTAAATTCCCATGGCATCATCACATTTTGTCAGAGATACATTAACTAAGTGGGACCTCAGTAAATGGATTCAGAATTTTGAAGGTGAACTTTTTCAATGATGTAGCCTATAATTATAAAATGTAAATTTAAACAAATGTATAATAATGAAGTAAATCTAACAGTAGTAGTGGTAATATTTATATATTTGATATTGTATATTGTGTTATTGCACATTAGTAAAAATATCACCTCAAGTGTAAACATATTTTTATTTGTAATTTTTTCATGTATATTTCCCAAATTTCAGATGAAGAAATAGATGAAGAAGGATTTATCTTACTTACCGAGACAGATGTCATCAACTTGATACCAAAAATTGGACCACGGAATAAATTTATGAACAAACACAAAGAATTTGTAACGGTATATATAACGATTATTTGAACAATACCTACAGTTACACATAGTGACTGGTTATGGTCTGTATGTCCTTAGTGTATGTAAATTAATGCAGAATTTCTTTTCACATTTATTATTGTCTGCAACCTTTTAATCCACAGGAATGGCCTTTATTTTTAAACACAAGAATTGTGTTATTATATCACTGGAAATGTTGAGTTACAGCACAAGGTTAGGTGTTCTGAATAACTGTTATTGCCTATCTCTGCTAATTTATTTTAAACTTTTTAATTTATTTTAAACTTTTTAAAAGGAATATGTCATATTCAACAACTGCAGAAAACCAGCAAAATGACATAAACATCCAAGTAGCTACATTGCCATCAGATACCTCACCACTAAACAATACCATTGTCAACTGCATATTCTTTGCCTTACAACTTTTCAACTGATGTTTTTTCACTGCAGAAAACACAGACATCCAGCAATGTTGATGAGGACATTCCAATGGATACATCGTCATCAGTCTCCAGGAGTTCCTCTGGAAATGTACCATCCTTACTCTCTATGATGATTTATGTGAAACCTCACCCCTACAAGACAATTTATATATATATATATATATATATAAATATTTTTTATTCACTTTCAGTCAGATTCATACATGTTTGGATATAATAGTTGTCATTATTTCAACTGCCTACCACAGCATACTGGAATTAAGTTGAATATATATTATCATTGAGCAGACTTTCAAGGGGGGTCAATGTGGCGTAGTGGGCTGTCACTGCATTGCAGGACAGACTATATCATGATAGTCACAGGTTTAAGAAAGACCATGGGTTCTCTGACTTTCCCCGGACCTCCTGCATGAGGCAGCGCTATAAATTGGCATAGTGTTGCTCGAGATTGGGGTAGGTAAGGGAAATTATCTATCATGTCACGTCGCTCTCCAGCAACTCCTTGTGTCCAGATCAAGCACCTGTAAATTCAATCATGGTAGTTTATTTGGTGAATGTAATCATCCTGTGCATGATCTGACTAATGGCTTCTGTGTTGGATGAACAGTTCAAAAAGATTTGTGGGCTGGATGAACCATGTGCATGCTCCTCGCCATCACATAGATCTGTCCAAGGAGTTGCGGAACTGCCGACAAGCAGGGTTAGTGAGAATTGGGAGGGTTTAAAAAAAGAGCTGACGTTCAGCTTTAATCTGAGGGTGTTTACTGTACATCCAAATTTAGTTAAATTTTAGCTTTGGCCCTCCCCTTTAAAACATTTTAAACAGCCTTAATCCAGAAAAAAATGTACAAATATTTATTTTACAAACTAGAATTTCCCTTGTTTCTCTGGCTTTGCCTGACAATTTTAATTAATATTCACTAGCCAGATTTTGAATCAACTCTCGATTGCCACGTTCTTCTATTGAAACATTTGAAGAGGTTCACTGTAAAAAATAGTTCCATAAAAAAATTGTTCAATTTCTTGAAGGAAATGAAGGTAAAATAATAGATCAAGTACTGGTATATTTTGTTACCAGTACTTGATCTATTATTTTACCTTAATTTCCTTCAAGACAATAACAGAAAATACTTTGTAACACAGTAAAAGTCAGTTAACACACTGTCACGATAACATGATTGTCTGGTGTAGGAGAGAAGGAGTACATGGCAGGAATGCTGGTAGTTGATTATCGTTTTTATATGTATATATTCAATGACAATTTCCCATCCAGTGCACACATATACAAGATGCAGGGTACGCGGCTAGCAAGATGTACTGACACAATATTGATATATACATTCACCTAAAGGATTATTAGGAACACCCGTTCAATTTCTCCTTAATGCAATGATCTACTCAACCAATCACATGGCAGTTGTTTCAATGCATTTAGTGTGGTCCTGGTCAAGACAATGTCCTGAACTCCAAACTGAATGTCAGAACGGGAAAGAAAGGTGTTTAAGCAATTTTTTGACTGGCTGGTCTGAGTATTTCACAATCTGCTCAGTTACTGGGATTTTCACGCACAACAATTTCTAGGGTTTACAAAGAATGGTGTGAAAAGGGAAAAACATCCAGTATGCGGCAGTTCTGTGGGCAAAAATGCCTTGTTGATGCTAGAGGTCAGAGGAGAATTGGCCGACTGCTTCAAGCTGTTATTTCAGCAACTTTGACTGAAATGACCACTCGTTACAACCGAGGTATGCAGCAAAGCATTTGTGAAGCCACAACACGCACAACCTTGGGCTTCAACAGCAGAAGACCCCACCGGTTACCACTCATCTCCACTACAAATAGGAAAAATAGGCTACAATTTGCAAGAGCACACTAAATTGGACAGTTGAAGACTGGAAAAATGTTGCCTGGTTTGATGAGTCTCGATTTCTGTTGAGACATTCAGATGGTAGAGTCAGAATTTGGCATAAACAGAATGAGAACATGGATCCATCATGCCTTGTTACCACTGTGCAGGCTGGTGGTGGTGGTGTAATGGTTTGGTGGCTGTGTTTTTGGCACACTTTAGGCCCCTTAGTGCCAATTGGGCATCGTTTAAATGCCACGGCCTACCTGAGCATTGTTTCTGACCATGTCCATCCCTTTATGGCCACCATGTACCCATCCTCTGATGGCTAATTCTAGCAGGATAATGCCCCATGTCACAAAGCTTGAATCATTTCAAATTGGTTTCTTGAACATGACAATGAGTTCACTGTACTAAAATGGCCCCCACAGTCACCAGATCTCAACCCAATAGAGCATCTTTGGGATGTGGTGGAACGGGAGCTTCGTGCCCTGGATGTGCATCCCACAAATCT
>JACXGM010033477.1:0-12266 GCA_016801145.1 Umbra pygmaea
AGGAGAAAGTGGAGGGAGACAGGAGAAAGTGGAGGGAGACAGGAGAAAGTGGAGGGAGACAGGAGAAAGTGGAGGGAGACAGGAGAAAGTGGAGGGAGACAGGAGAAAGTGGAGGGAGACAGGAGAAAGTGGAGGGAGACAGGAGAAAGTGGAGGGAGACAGGAGAGTGGAGGGAGACAGGAGAGTGGAGGGAGACAGGAGAGTGGAGAGACCAAAACCAAGCAAACCAATTGTGGGTCAGTGTAATGTCTGAAAGTGATTGTAAATAAATAAGTTTGTTTGCTTTGTGAAGCGTGAATATTCCTTTTGGGGGGGGGGGGGTCCTGCACCCGCTGCTGAGAAAAATCCTAGAGGAAACACTGATAAAGCAGCAAAAGCTATTAACATTGCCATGAACGAACATTCCAGTTTTCATGAGGGCCTTTGAGCACCGCATAGAAACCAAGACTGAAAACAGCAAAGATCGGCTCTACTATCTAGAACAGCACACAAATGGGCAGCCTAATGACTTAGTGCGTAGCTGTTTTCATATGGATCCAGATCAGGATTCCCTGAAGCCAAGAGACTGCTATAGGAACGCTTTGGTGATAAATATAAGATATCCATGGCATACCCCGATAAGGCTTTAAACTGGCCTGTCATTAAAGCAGATAACTCCAAGGAACTTGAAGCATACGCCCTCTTTATGACAAACTACAATAATGCAATGTCCGATCTGGAGTACTTAGAAGAGATGGAAAATGCCGCTAACATGCGCACTATCATCTCAAAAGCTCCCATACAGGCTGAGAGATTCAGGAGTGATCCATAGACATTCAGAAAAAACAAGATCGGCGAATAAAGTTCAAAGACATTGTGTCATTTGTCAACACACAGGCTGAAATTGCAGCACACCCTGTTTTTGGTGAACTCTCAGGACAAACAAAGCGCCAGACTGAAAGCTCAAGTGGAAAGAAAAACACCAGAATGCTAGCCACTGAATTAAAAGAACAGAAAGTTGAGAAATATTCTGCCGGTGCTGGAAACAAGCATGGACAAATCTTTCAAGAAACCTTGTATCTTCTGTCAGGGAGATCATACCATGGAACATTGCAAGAAACTCCAAAGAAAGCTGCACAAAGAAAAGATTGAATTCCTTAAGAGCAAAGGACTTTGTTTCAGTTGTTTTATAGGACACATGAGTACTGCCTGTGAAGAAAAGAAGAGCTGTCAGATATGTTCATCGACACACCCTTTGCTATTACACATAAAGCAGAAATGTAAAGACTTATCAAAGAAAGAGGCTTCACAGGAAAAGCAGAAAGAGGAGTTTCCAAAGGAAGAGCAAACCTTTGTCAGTGGATTTGCGGATGCAGGGGAAGCATGCTCTCAGACAGGGGTCGGGGGTACAGGTAGTGTCCTTGCCATTGTTCCTGTGAGAGTAAAGGCAAAGAAAGGCAATAAGGTACTGACTTGTTATGCATTCATGGATCCAGGGAGTAACGCTTCCTTCTGCACTAACAAGCTGGTGAACGACCTTCACCTGCAAGGAAAAAATGTGAACATCCTACTCACTACTATGGGAGACCAAAAGACAGTCTCATGCAAAGCTGTATCAGACCTAGAAATTTGTAGCCTAGAAGGAGATGACTTTATCAAGCTTACAGGCATTTTCGCACAAAAGGTTATCCCCGCAAGTAAAGAGAACATTCCAACCCAAGAAGATGTGGATAGGTGGCCACATCTACGAAGTGTACAAATTCCATCGATCAACGCGGATATCAGAAGACTGATATCCGCATTGATCGATGGAATTCGTACACTTTGTAGATGTGGCCACCTATCCACATCTTCTTGGGTGAAGATGATATGGCAAAGGCTTTGGAGCCAGAAGTACGCACAGGTTTGGGATGGACAGTGAACGGACCACTGCGTGAGAACAGCAGAAGCTGGACAAAGAATGGATACCCGCAGATCCAGATAAATCGGATCTCAGTGGCTCGACTCAAGGACTTGTGGACTCAGCAATTCTCGTATGATTTTCCTGAGAATGCTCAAGGAGAGCAGTTAGAAATGTCTAAAGAAGACCAACTGTTTATGGACAGAGTCTCTAAATCGGCAAAGCTGGTCAACGGCCACTACTCTGTTGGTCTGCCGTTGAAGAACAAAGATGTGAAAATGCCCAACAACAGAGCAATGGTAGAGCAACGAGCGCTCAACATGAAAAAGAAGCTTCAGAAAAATCAGACGTTAGTCCTGTTCTATGTCAGCTTCATGAATGAGGTGATAAAGAAGGGCTTTGCTGTAAAGGTCCCAGATGAAGAACTAAAAAGGACTGATGGAAAGGTGTGGTTTATTAAGCATGTCATAAAATGCAAGTGGTATTCGACTGTGACACTTCGTATCAAGGAACCACACTCAATGAAGAATTACTGCAAGGGCCTGACATGACAAGCAGTCTGGTTGGTGTCTTGACTAAATTCCATCAAGAGCGAGTCGCAGTCATGGCGGATGTGGAATCGATGTTCCACCAGGTCAAAGTCCCACCAGAAGATGCTGACCTCCTCAGGTTTTTGTGGTGGCTGGACGGCGACACCTCAAAAGAGCTGCAGGAGTACAGAATGGAGGTACACTTGTTTGGAGCCACTTCCTCACCAAGTTGCGCGAGTTGTGTTGAGAAGGTGTGCTGAGGACAACAAGAACATGTTTAATGCAGTAGCAGTGGATACAATCTTAAATCATTTTATGTAGACGATTGCTTGAGATCAGTTGCCACTGAAAAAGAAGCAGTCAGATTATTCCAAGACTTGAAGGCCATCTGTCAAACAGGAGGTTTTAGACTGACGAAATGGACGACAAACAATCGAAATGTGTTGTTAAGTATTCCACTTGAGGACCGAGCAACAGAAGTCGAATATTTCGATCTTGACCTGGATTTACTCGCCATCAAGAGTGCTTTAGGAGTACAGTGGTGTATTCGGTCAGATCAGTTCAAGTTCCATGTGCACATAGGGCAGAAGCCTCTCACCAGGAGAGGTATCCTGTCTACAATGAGTTCAGTTTACGACCCACTGGGAATGTTGTCACCAGTCATACTGCCTACTAGAAACATCTTGCAAGAATTGCGTAGACTAAGAACAGGATGGGATGACACTGTGCCAGAACACTTCACACAACAATGGACAAAGTGGACTGAAGAACTTCAAAAGCTCAATGACTTTGGAGTGGATCGGTGCTTTAAGCCACCTGAGTTTGGATGCAAGCTCAGCTGCATCACTTTTGTGACGCGTGTGAAACAGGCTACGGTACTGTTACTTACTTAGTCCAGAAGAACAGTAACAACCAAATCCACTGCTCATTTGTAATGGGAAAGGCAAGGGTCGCCCCCCTCAAACCACTAACTATCCCGCGGATGGAGCTGAAGCCGGCTGCCTTAGCTGTGAAGTTGGATGTCATGCTGAAAAAAGAACTACAGTTGCCACTGTCAGAGTCCAGGTTTTGGATGGACAGTACTGCCGTACTTAAGTACTTAGCAAATGAGAACACCAGATTTAAGACATTTGTGGCGAAGAAGATCATCATAAACTTGCAAGCATCAAAGGTGCAGCAATGGAGTTACGTCAACACTCAGTTGAATCCTGCTGATTGTGCCTCTAGGGCAGTGGTTCTCAAACCTCTCCTCGGGGACCCCCAGCCATCTCACAGTTTTGTTGTAGCCCTGAACTAGCTCACCTGATTGAAGCAGGTAAGGGCTTAATAATTAGTTGACAAGTTGATTCAGGTGTGCTAGCTCTAGGATACATCTAATATATGGCATGGCTGGGGGTCCCCCAGGAGAGGTTTGAGAACCACTGCTCTAGGGGTCAAAAGGTGAGTGTCTTCATGAAGAACAAAGTTTGGATTGCAGGGCCTGTCTTCCTCAGTAAACCTGAAAGGGAATGGCCAGACAAGCAAGAACACTTAGAAGAGCTCACGACCGAAGATCCTGAGGTCAAGAAAGGCATACTTGTCAATGTTATAACAGCAGAAGAAAGCACTGATGCAATGCAACAACTAATTCGATACTATTCTTCATGGATACACATCAAGAAGGCTGTGGCATGGCTTATACGACTCAAGGGAACCCTATTAAATCTGTCAAGAAAGAGAAAGGAGATGAAAGGATTGTACAGTGATCAACAACGGGTGAACAGGGAGATGTTGAGCTACAAAAAGAATCTCAAACAGATTACCTGATCGTGGACAATTTGCGATAAGCTGAGACGGACATCAGCCATTGTCAGCAAAGTATGTTTCATGAAGAGATATCTGCTCTTCGGAGAAAGGACTTATGCGCTTAAAAGATAGAGGCAAGTCCAGTATGAGTGATTTGTTCTGGAAGCGTTGGACCAAGGAATATCTGCCTCAACTCCAGGAGAGGCAGAAATGGAACCATCCATCACGGAACTTCGTCCCGGGAGATGTAGTCTTGATTGCTGACGAATCAGCCCCTCGGGGATCATGGTTGATGGGAAGAATTGTTAAGGCTATGGAGGACGAGCATAGAGTGGTCCGCAAGGTTCAAGTCAAGACAAAGACGAATGAACTTGAGAAGCCAATAACTAAACTCTGCTTACTTCAGGAAGCAGTATGAGAAGGACTGTTATTGAAAGGAATGTTATTCTTTTTTTTTACTCAAAAGAAAGACATTTAAAGTTGTCATTGCTTCTAGGATAGAAGGCAATTAGGGGCTGGGTATGTAAAGCCAATGTATAATTCATAGTAATGTGAATTAGAATTAATGTTAAACAAGTAAATCATTTCATTTATAAGTTCATTTAATCGTTAAAAATGTTAAATTATACTTAAAAGGTTAAAAGCATACTATAATTCATGTGTTTGTAGGATGTGGTGAAAATAGTGTACTGCCTCTTTAATAACAGGCCAACTCAGACTACATTACGTTGATTTTCATTACGTGACGCAGATATTGAGAGCTGTGTAAGCGAATGTTTTTCTTACCTGATAACTGCTAACTTAAAGCTATTTCTACTAAGAAAGAATATCTTATTTCATTAGCCATTATAATAAGTGTATTAATCAGCTCACATTTTCATCTATAAATCAGAAATCAAGGAATAAAAACCGGAGATTTTCATATTTTATTTCAACAACGTTTCTGAAGTGGATTTATTGAACTGTGTTGCTGAGCTTGTAATGGACACTGCAAATGGGACTAGCTGCTTGGAATAACGTTAGATAGTTATTAGTGTAAGCCATTTCACTTCTCAATATTTTAAACCTCTACACATGCTAATACCTTATATTGTTTATAACACGTTAATCAAATAATAACACGTTAATCAATGCTAATATCTTACTGAAAATCTGCTCTTAACCTTTTTTTTTATGTTAGCATCTTCTTAAAACTATGTTATCACTTTAAACCATTCCCACTTTTCCAATTATTCTGATTACTTCCAACTGTTACACATTTAAGCTATTCATCCAGTTTAGCTGTAGCAATTTAGCTATTCAGCATTCACACGCATTTTCTGCAGGAAATGGATTTTCTAGTTACTCTACATCATTGAATTCCAGAAAACCTCATAAGGCTGGTTTTACAGCATAAAAAATATATATTACACATCCCCTTGTGTTTAGACGTTTGAGGTACCCAGAAATGTTCAGGTTTTGACATGAATGTATACTTTCTTTCACCAAGGCTGCAATAAATCTATACAGATATACAGTTGTATGAAAATGCTTGGGTACCCCTGACAATTTCAATGATTTTCATTTATAAATAATTGTGTGTTAGGATTACCTGCCGCGCAAGGCAAAGCAGTTTACCCACAAACCGTATTTTTTACGGATTTAAACTAATCAATACACCGAACATAATGAAAAACTAGCGTAATACAAAAATGGCATAATGAATAAATAGCATAATAAAACCTGTGATTCTTACCTTTAAAATGAATTTTATTTCATGTTTCTATGTGCAACAGAGGCTTATGTTTTGGTAGACGTTTACAATTCTTAGTATTTTTTCTGAAAACCCTCAGGAGATGAGGATATTCATCCTAGAATAACATAGGTTTTAATAGGTGTTTTTAGCAGGCGTTTTAGGAGTAAATGGGTTAAGATAAAACATTGAATAAAATATTAGTAATGCATGAATATATTGGCCAACAATTGGCATAAGACGATTATAGGTGAAAATGTAATCTGTATCAACTGACTTCCTTGAAAATGTCAAATAATATCAGATCAAATGCACTTTCCAATTTGTTTGAGTATTGTTTAGGAGTCTTTTTTGCTGTAGTTATGTCGATGACACATAAGAAACTGTGATGGATAATGTAGTGCCATTGCTGCTTTGTTGTTCATAAGCAGAGAGCATTCATACTTGGTCAATAAAAATATCAGCTGTGTGGACATATTCCAACTCTTACAGAAATATGTAAGAAAAAAAAGTGTATTTGTTATCACTGTATGCCTATAAATTAAAAGCAAAAGCCAGGTACATGCTCTAAACCAACCTGCAGAGGTCAGAGTTGAACATATAGAGAGTCTCATTCTTGGTGATGATTGGATGAAACGATGCACCATTAGTTCCATTAATCATGTTACACTCATCTGTTGTCCACCAATCCAGAGAACTGAAAACAGGCACACACATAATTTAAGTTAAGATAATGTCAACAGGGCACAGTTTAATTGGTATCACTAAATAGGCTTTGGCTAGCCTGGTTAACACCAGACCCTTCTCAGTTATGACTGAGAGTGGGTCTAGGCAAGGTTCATTCACAGCCCATTTCCAAAGGGGTGTCACCAAAGGACGCCCCTCAAATACCTCTTGGCGCAATTGGATATATCAGACTTTTGCCGAATCAAGTCGGCAAGACTGCGACGACATCTTTTTTTAGATATGAAGGCTTCGAGTGTTGTTCTTTGCTCGGTTTTTAACAAAAAGGGAATGTTCAAATCGCTTAAAACAGACGCGATAGCTGATTCGAACATGTGATATTGCGGATGTTCCATTGCACCAGCCATCGTTGTAATTGTTTGCTTCAACCAATGACAGTATATAGCTGCGCTATCGTCATCGTATGAAGCCGTATAGAGCCCGCTCGATTTGGAAAAATTGGAAATGGGCTTGAATGGGCTCTTGGCCAGAATGACTTGAAGAGCAAATCAAAATTTGCCAGAAGTCCATCAGGCTTCTCTCAAGCTAGCCTTTGGCTACAGATACCTCCAAATGTATTGGCAGATTTGGCACCCTTGATAAAGGGTGGATAAGAAGCAAAATGACAGTATAAAAATACAATTACATAGCAAGCTATATTTTAATATTTCAAATGTGGAATATATTGTAATGGTATAAAGATTTGATGGAATCAGTTTTTCCTATATTTTTTTAGTCTCTGGACTTAAATACTGTGAAAACTCAGAATAAACTCAAAAAGTATTTTGACAGTTACACTTTATCATGGCTATTAACTTTGGCCCATTGGATTTTAAATTATACAGACCATGCAGTTAAAGTAACTGACTGTCAGAGTTCATTTGTGTTTATACTAATCCAAATCTGATTAACCATTTAGAAATTACAGCACATTTTCCTATATTTTCCCCTTTATTAGGGTACCACAATTATATGCTTTGCATGCAATGATTGCCTTTAATTGTACCCTGCCATGCCTGTATTGCAACCATTTTCAGTTCCTGCTTGTTTTGGGGCCTTGGTCAATCTTGTCTTCTGCTTTTGAAAGGAAAAATTAATTAATGATTTACATTAGATGATTGACTTAAAAGCTTGAGCCTTTATGGCCCTGAAGAACTCCTTGGTAGTAATGGCTGTGCATCTGAGGTCATTGCTCTACTCCATGCTAAATCACTCCTGCAATTTTTAGAGGTCTTTGGTAGAATCCGAGCAGAAAAGATGTGTTGTTTCACGTCAGATATTATCATGCTGCTCTTAGTTATTGCATCATGAATGAAGACAAGAAACCTAGTTCCATGCCTTCATCTCGCAGAGTTTCTGATCAGTTAGACAGTTGTTGTATTTGTCTTCATTATGTGGGCATTCTTTGGTCATCCATGGTAGAGCCCTTCTTTCAACAACCAGGTAATTTGCAATTTTTTAGTTCACAAGTGCTTTCTTCTTAAATGTACCAAACAAATAATTATAGCACACCTAATGTTTTGGCTATGTGCCTTGTCAATTTATTTTATCCACCTCATGATGGCCAGCTTGATTTGAACTGACACTTCTTTAGTCTGACAGTCTACAGTTTAGCAATATTTTATCATTTCAAATCCAACGTGCAAAAATACAGATCCACCCATGTCACTGTCATTCCAAGTTTATACCCCAAATTAATTCTAGATAAAATTTAAAAAGTAAATGAAATGGAGTAACTGATATCAGTTACCTTCGACCTTTCCATTGATCTATAAGAGCATAGTTGTGATAATCCAGTTGACCCGTTAGGAACACATACTCCCCATCATCAGAAGCATTTTGCTGCAACACAAAGACACAACCACTATGAAACAATTAGGCTCTCATGACTTACAAATATGGAACATAGATCTGTGTAGCTTGGTTGGTAGAGAACAGTGATTGAAATGCCAGGGCTGTACAAAAATGTACATTGATCTGGATTATAGTGTGTGCTAAATGGCTAAAATATAAAATATGAGAACAATGCTGGCAAATACATTATATTTGTGGGCTTGTATAGCCAGTGTATCTAACTTTACCTAGATCAGTGACAATGCTATCGGCCTACTTGTTGGAAATTACTCATTAGGCTTATTTTTTTTTTATTTTTTTTTATTTAACCTTTATTTAACCAGGTGGGCACGTTGAGAAATATTTGAAGAACAAAAATGTATTGGATTTAAATCATAGACCACTTAAATGCACAAATGTATTTCCTATCAATTAACATCACAACAAAGCATTGGGAACAAATTTGTGAAGTAAGTGAGAGTCAAACCTTGTAGAAGAGACCAAACACATCATCTAATGTTGGGTTGAATACTTTCAAAGCCTTCAGCAGACCATCCTCATAGCCCCAAAGCAGATTTCGCACTGAACGTGTAGTAAATAGATTTTCATTGACAGACTTCATGTAAGCAGATATAACATTTGCTATTACTGAACTGTCCTTGAACTTTTCCATCACAGTCTAGAAAACAAAAAACAAAAAGAACACACAGAACAATCAGAATATGCTATTGTTTCTCAAACAATAGTAATGACACATAAGACAGTGGTATTGCCTTGTCCTTTTGACATGTTCCTTAAAATGTAGTAGTTACATGATCCAAGTGTGTATGTCTTTGTTGTACCCTACCATAGCTGGGATGTTGACAGTTCTGATCAGGTCATCCTGTGAACCTATTGACATGTGGGGCTGGAACAAGTAGGTCTTCGTATTTACAGCTGATACTTTAGTGCCATTCTCTAGGAAATGTACTCTCTCCATCGGCCGAAACTCCCTATGCAGGAAGCATTTCAGGACATGAACATGATTGAATAAAGACGTATTGAAAGTCAATATCTGATTGGGTTACTATTAAAAAAAACAGCAAGCAATGGCATAAAAGGTGGTACCCAAGCTACAGAATGGCAACATGTATTTTGCTGACTTAGTTTTATTTCTACCAAACAAGCCTCCAATCCTAGACTGAGTTCATTCCCAGTACCTTATTAGCAGTTTCCCCACTTTAACAGAAAAAGAACACAATGTTAACAGTACTATGACACTAAATGGCTAATTCTCCCTGGCAATGATTGACTCAGAAATTACACCCTATATCGTAATGTAGCGTAATGTAGTACTTGTGACCGGTATTTGGCATTGTGGTATAATGCTCTCCAACTTGACTCAGATCAAGTCAACTATATATAAGATAGGAAAACTCACAATATACTCTCACCTGTATGTGTAAGGTCCAACTTCTATAACGGCAGGTCGCTCTCCCTTCAATATTTCTGAAGGGTTGGTCACGTTGAAGAAGTAGAACTGCATGAACACTGGAGCCGGTGGGTTTTCCCACACATCAAATGCAGAAGTTCCATTTCTGAGTACAATTTCCTAATGGTCAGATTGCACTGGATTAATAAACAAATTAGGCCAATAAATGATGGCCCCAAAGGCTGAAACAAAGTGTAATTGGGTCATCATGAAACCTAAAATCATCCACTCCAGCCACGTAGCTATATAGCTAACGGGATGTCAACTGTGAAGGACCTTTAATAAAACGTAGTTAAATGTGGCGTCGAAGCTGCAGTCCACATATGCTAGTTGCTTGGAGTTTTTATTGACGTATAAAGAATCCAGCAAACTAGCTACCAATATAGAAGGCTAGTGTTAGCTAGCGGAGTTTAGAGTAAACCTAGTTAGCTTATCTAGCATAGCTAAGGATAACTATAGCTACGATATAATTTAGTCTCTGGACAATTTATATATCAGTTTGTATTTCTGCCCTCATCGTCAGGTTTCTGTCCTGATTGACAAATTCATTGGATTGGCATAACTTCATTATAACTACTACAGCCAAACATGTTGGCAGGAGTCGGAGAGCACAAAACGACTAGCACAAAACGACTGGCACCAACGACTGGCTAGGAACCAACTCGTTTGCATTAAAACAATGACAACTTACCTCTTTTATCTTCGCATAAAGGACGTTTTGAAACACCTGCAAAAGCACCATAACTATGCCTGCTATCAAAGTTAAAATAGAAATCACTCCTGTACTGTAAATGCAACATGATTTTACTGACATAGTTGTTCAAGAGTACAACCAAAGGAAAATAATACTGATTAAAAATGGAAGCAATTTGGCTGTCACTTCTGAACGTCAAATATTTTACTTGTGTTCTTTCAGCGACACTATTTTATGCTGGCGACACTTCAGATTACGTCATATAGGTCGGTATAATGAGAAAACCATCAAAATAAAAGCCCGAAGGTCAATGCATATCAAAGTGCATAACACTTTAATTAGTTAGTGAACTTTCTAAAAAGGCCAGTTTTACGATGTTTTAAGCATGTAGAAAGTTTGATTTATGTGAAAAAATAAAATATTTAATAAAAAGGTTATAACAACATTGGTTGTGCCTACATTATACATACCATGCTTGCATATGCCGATTTTGCTCTGTAAAAACTAAACTATCACTTGAGCCTAAACATCAACTATGGATAACTGTTCAGTAGGATGTACTCTGTTATCAATATTATTATTTGCTAATTAACTCTATGCACACGCACTGTCATGTCAGGGTGACGACTAGGCAGGACGTGTCTGTTCTGAAGACTCCCATTAATTTTGAATGCATGACAGTGCAATTCATTTTATACCAGCAGTCCTAACAATCATACAATAAACACAGTATGGAGCCTCAATATTGAAGAAACGCCAGCTCTATTCATTCCGAAAGTCCACCGCACAACAGTGCAACATGCATGTTCACATTTTTTATTGTCCATAACAACCCCAAGACTTGCGTGCTTTCCTTGCACATTATATATCTAATCAATGAGCAAAGTTTTCAGACTATTTTTCTTACCTGCTTTTTGGCTGTGGGTGTTATTGAGCTTGTAGAAGTTTAGCCCTTGCGTTCTTAGTATAGAACGAGACACGACATAGGAGATTAATCATCTGTGAACTTGCACTGTAGGCCTATTCTACTTTCTTATTGCACACTGGAGAGGAAAAAATGCTGGTAGGCTACCAAAGGCTACTTGATTTAAACCTTTTGTTACCTTTGGTGAACTTGACTATTTCAAAGTGTGCTTGATTTTTTTAGGATGTAGGTAACAATATTTAACAATTTATATATTTTCATATTTAATTAAAATAATTTTTTTTGTCAAGTCATCTGCCTGATCTCTACTGCACACTGTGCCCCCTTAAAAAAAATAGGTGCATGACGCCCCTGCTGTCCGCTGCACCTCATAATACCCTCTCCCCTTCCTGCTACCATCCCACGCTTTAACTTCACCCCTGCCCAACGGCACCTCCACACTCACCCTATCTTTCCCACATGCACTCTTAGCCAGCCTATCCGCCACTTCATTACCCTCCACCCCCACATGAGCCGGCACCCAACAAAACCTAACCTCCACGCCCATCCTTTCTAACCCCAACAACAACACCATCAGTTCCACCATCACATCACCGCTATCAAACCTACCAGACCGGATGCTCCCCAAAACCGCTGCCGAGTCTGAACACACCACCACCCTCATAGTCCTCACCTCCTCCACCCACCTCAACCC
>JACXGM010033478.1:0-12267 GCA_016801145.1 Umbra pygmaea
TTTATTATTATCATTATTACTATTACTATTATTACTATTGTCATTCCTATTTTAAAATTCTATATTGTTGTAATTCTTGTTTTTAAGCCCACTGCATAGAATCGCCGAGCCATGTCAATAAGAATTTCTCTGCATAGGATGATGTATGTTGTTCAATGCATATGATAAATAAACCACTTTGACTTTGACTTTGACTTACATTTCTCTATCTTTTGCACGAAATCAATCTTATGTGTTCATCTGCCCTGCTGTTTTTCCTCATAAGGAAGACTTTTAAATGGATTTGCCAAAATCAGGTCAACAATATTATCATTGTTTGCCATCATGTGTAGTTTGCTTGCTGGCTAGTTCACCCCTACCACACTAGTGTAGTGTACTGTATGGATGAAAGAAAGAACGAACGAAGGATCTAACAAAACAATATTAAACTGAAACAAGGAATGTGCTGTTTAATTGAATGAAATGTATGATAACATTTGGCTAGCAATTTCGCCAAGCAAATATCAAGAAAAAGGTTGCAGCAGTTTGACTACACTTGCAAAATCTAATATGCCACTGAGCACGAATAGGTTCAGCGACTTTTTATAGTACAAAATCGCTGTCAATCAAAAGGAGATGCAGTCTTTCGACAGACCCTCCAATCATCACGCAAAAGCCCAGAGCCCATGCCAGCCCACTACAATCATTCACCCCCAGAGACCCTGAGCATCCGTGGGTGGGACATAATCGCAGCATTTATGTTTAGTGAATAAAATATTAACACAATAGAACATATTTGACCATCATTATTTTTTTTAGGGGAAGCCAAGCTTCCCTTACAGTCTTAAAGAAATCACACCTGGTGGGGCAGTACTTTGGGGAATAACTGGGGGGCCAGTTTGCCAACCACAAAGAAATCAATGGTAGAAATAACTCTGTAAGACCTGACTATTTCTAACACAGTCAAAGGCTTAAGGAAACATAAACATTATATGCCAGGTTTGATATGGCCCTCTTTTTCTATAGGTATGATAGCAGTTGCCTCATAAACAGTCCACTGTGAAGCAGTTAAAAGTAGAAGAAGATTCACACAGTTCTGAGTTATTTCTGTGAGGTGCGGGAAGTTGTTAACCGTGGTAACGAAGCATGCTTTAGGGGTCATGGGATGAAGATTGGGCAGACCTTAAAGCAGGCTAAACTGACATAAACCACTACACCTGTGTCATTAGGATTATGGGTTTAATTCCAATGGGTGGCAAGATAGAAATTATGTAAATGTTTTATTTAGCTATATGTAAGAATGTTGGTTTTTGGTGTTGGAAGTCAGTTTAAAAGAGTTTTAAATGTTCTAAAAAAGAACAATGCAACGACATCATCCAAGATGCCACTGAGCTCGAATAGGTTCAGTGACTTTTTATAGTACAAAATCGCTGTCAATCAAAAGGAGATGCAGTCTTTCGACAGACCCTCCAATCATCACGCAAAACCCCAGAGCCCATGCCAGCACACTCCAAATCATTCACTGAATAAAATATGAACACAATAGAACATATTTGACCATCATTATTTTTACATTTTAGGGGAAGCCAAGCTTCCCTTACAGTGTTCAGTTCAATGTTAACATGGTGCATTTCCCATTTCAACCCCTCCTCATCACCCTCTTGCATGGCACCCTCAGTCCTTGACCGACACAATCTCCCCTCAGAAAACTGCCCTGTCACTTCTCCACAGCCCTTAGCTGGCAAACACACCATGCTGCTAATGCCCTAAGCATAGCATGACCAATCCTGAGCTACAACTCAACTTCTAACTGGTAGAGTCATTACTTCTGGCAGCACCTTTGGTTTGCAGATTGCCATTCATGTTGCAGTGTTTGACATGCATATTCATCAGGAGGAATCGTCGGACTCAGATATCAGTTGGCTGCCAAGGGTTTCAGGGTTTACTCGTAACCAGAGAATGGCAGATTTTCTTGGAGAAGGGAGGCCCCATCTCATCACGCAAGACAGTTTACTTAGAAGAGCAACTGAACACCCCCCATTTAGTTTCAACACTCCCTAACCCTCTCGTCACCTATCATCTTCTCCTCAGTCTAAAGTGTAATATTCCTTACACTGAGACTGTGAACAAGCAATCACTCACTTGTGAACAACCATAATTGTCAAGTCTACATCAAAATGTAAATAGGTGTGCCAGAATTTGGTGTAGTGATCTAAGCACAGAGGAAGAGCACACATGCCCTCTGGTGATGGGGGTTCAAGTCCCAGCTGGGCTCACTGTATGTGCCCTTCTTTCTGTCTGAGCCATTCAGCTCATAGGAGTTTTTATTATTGAAAAGTGTTCTCCAGGCAGATCTGCCTTGGAGGCAGATATCATTTGATTGGTTGATTCAAAACAGAGGGCAGGCCTCACATCACATTGCAAATGTGAACATGAACATAGTTTCCTGTCTTTAATCATATCTAACCTTAAACCTAACCTTAACCACACTGGAGTGGTAAAATATAATGCTGTGTTATACATAGGCAAAGGGAAGATATTAGGTTGGCATAAATTGTCATTAGCAATTAAAAGTAAACAGTGTTGTGTGATGTCTGTTTTGAATCAACCAATCAAATGATTTCTGCCTCCAAGGCCTTTGGAACCCTTTTCCATAACTAAAACTCCTGAGCCATTCATACCTGCCTCCCTAGTCTCTGCTTCCTTTTGTTATGTCATAAACATAATACAAATCCCACAAAAAAGAGGTTTAGGTATACTTTTATTTATATAAATGTTTATATACTGTAGGTCCTACTCATAGTAGGAATATCAAAAGTTATTTGGTAAGTAATGGCGCATGCTGAGGATACAGTAACATTATAGACAAGATAGTTGTCACAATCACCCCCTCCCGGTGAGCTAGGGTCGATGTTTCCCAGCTACCGACTCTTATTTCCAGATTTTTCATTCACATGACTACAGCATGGATCATTACAATAGTCCTCTGGATGTAGAAATTTGAAGCATCTGCTTGTAATTTCCACTCCCCACATGGCTGGAACTGGGTTGACATTCTGCATCATATCTTAATCTCTGTTCATAAAAGCAGCAAATTACTTGATATTTTGTACTTAATGTTACAAAGGAGTGCAGGCCAAATTGCGTTACTGAAAACATGGATTTCACAGAGTAGAGTTACTTATACAAAATATGTTTTAATTGAAAATATTGTCTAATTGGATCTTGCTAACGCATACTTAGCTTTGCCTACTCTGCCTACTCTGCCTCATTTCCTACTCTTTGGAAATGACATTCCACCACTTCCAACATAATGAGCTTGTAAAACATGCTATGTAAATTCATGCTTACTACCATATCTAATATGCTATGATAACAAGCTACAGTTATCATGTTGAATGATGCTAACTAGCTATGACTAACATGCTATGCTAACTAGCTTGACTTCACATGCTATGCTAAATGCCTGGACCTATTATTCTATGCTGTGCTAACTAAATGGCAGTTACACTGACGGAGATGTGGTTCACCACATTACATTACGGTACTGGAATGTCACTCACTGCTGACTTGCTGCGTCTCTCATTAAAAGGTTAGCGCTAAGAGACAGAAGAAAATGACATTCCTGCATTGATAGGTATATTTATCCCTCTGTCTTTCTGCCATATATGACTGGTGACAAACCATATTGATGACAGATGAATGAATGATGAGAGAGAGAGAGAGAGAGAGAGAGAGAGAGAGAGAGAGAGAGAGAGAGAGAGAGAGAGAGAGAATAAAAACAAAGGAGCCTCCTGCTGACATCTGCAATCTGCTTTATGGTGGACAAGGTTCACATCCTGGTCACGTCCTTTTCCGACTATGTCCGTAAGATGTGTTAGGGTACTATAGAACAAGTGACCTGTGTGGAAAGGCAGAGATATCAAGTGTGGCCGAGGTTGGAGTGGAAGGGTCGGTTTAAGACTTAGCCTTATAGTCCTAATGATGGCTACTGTAAAAAGGTGAAATGGATAACAGGTTGATGAAGAGGAAGTCCATAAATGGTCATGGAGCTACTGACATGAATATAGAATATATAAATATAGCCTTGCAGACACATGTTCTGTAATGTATAAACACTTTGGGTATTTCCATGTAAGTAAAAAACTGTTGTAAATGTAGAACCATTGGCATGTGTGTGAAAAGACAGAGAACAAATATATGTGGCCTTGCAGACATGTATTGTATACACATTTTGTATAATTTTGAGGTAAGTGCAAATGGTAGTGTGATGGTTTCTTTGTAAAGAATGTGCTAGGCAGGTGTGTGTGTGCCTCTGTGTGTGTGACGGGTGTTGGTGGAATGGTGCTAAGCTTCAGGAGTTGTTCCAATCCCCTATTCCTGGGACTTTGAGCCGGTGGTCCTGCAACTTAGACAACTGATCTGCCCTTAAGAGTCAAGACACCCTCTGTGTCTTGCACGCACACGCACACGCACACACACACACACACACACACACACACACACACACACACACACACACACACACACACTCTCTGAAACCAATGTGGTGGTAGCAGTGCACAACACGCTGCATTGAATTAGATGAGTAATGGTATAGTGAGGAGTGCTTCATCAAGCCGTGGGCCTATAAATCTGCTTTACTCAGTATTACCTTACAGCTCTGTGGTCACAGCCAATAAAGCAGCTATTGAAAGAGGAGACTAGTAAATGTTGAACATATCTGATTTATCAAGTCATTAAACAGCCGGGACAAATTCTCTGAATTGGGTTTAATGGTGGAAACTGGATGTGGTGGTTGAGTATGTGACACATAAATGTGACAAAAGAAATGTTAATAAAAATTAAGTGAACCAAAGCCACAAGAGATTTAGCTAAATAACATGTTTGATCACTTTTTTCTAAACCTCAATACAAATAAATCACAAGGATTTGACTCAAATCAAATACTGCATCAACTACAAAACATCCATACATTTTGTTTCAGAACATGCCCAGGTGTGTGGGCATGTATTTGCCCAACGGTAAGGATCTGGAACTGCTTGGGAAGGGCTATGAATGAATTGAGAACAATTGAGAACATCTGCTGTTGACAGCGGATAATTCACAGTGGGAAAAGTCGCTGGGGTATGAAGAGCACAGAGGGTAAAATAGTTAGCTGCACAGAAGGTCCAATTTCTCCGGTGACCGTTGACAACACTTACTATTAATAGGTAGGGTTGTCCTTGGGTATTTTTGGTAAAAGGAGATGCAGCTGGGAGTTGCAGTTGAGGATTTCCCATAGAACACAGATAGACTAGTGTTACTGTCTCCTCACAGCTCCCATCTCCAATTTGTCTTTACATTTTATGCCCTAGCCTCAACTCTCTTCCCAAAACAATCTTTCCCTCTAAAACCCTTCTCTGGCTCTTTTTCCATCTTTGTCTTCCCCTCTTTCTTCCTCTCTCTCCATCTCTCTCTCTGGGTTATATTTAGACACAGGGGGTTTGAAGGTAGAGCCTTCAACCCCTCGGCCTCATCGCCGCTCCGAGCCTTACAAGGCCCAGGCAGGGACCCGGTTGCCTAGTGACAAGCCGTGTTTTCACCTAAGCTGTAAAGGTCCAGCGCTCGACTTCCACCTGCCCTTCATCATACTAATTATCGGCATCACTACCACCACCATCATCCACCTCATCCTTAAAGGTGCTAATAAACAGATGTCTGTTTATAACTTACATATTCTGATTAAAACTAATTGTATGGACATTGGAATAATAATAAGGAAAATTGGGAGCCTGTAGTTCTACCTGATCTGAGACTGTTCTAAACCGTTATTTTTCTGAGTAATTTGTCTTGAAAATGAACTGGGCAATAATAGGAAGAGAGCTTTGCTCTTATTTTTATATTTTAAAGATAACTGAATGGGGTTTCCTACAGAACACATAAACACAATGCTATAGGTCAATAAAAAACCTAAAGCTTGCTTGGTTTCCATACAGTCCTGACTTATGCATCCATAAGCTTCATAAAATATGACAGAATTCTGTTTATTAATTGCAGTCCATAATTGTTGATTGTAAATGTTTAGGTAAACTAGTCAGCTGCTGTTTGAATATAAACAACTTTGATCCCATTCACGTTTTCTAACATACAAATGGGTTATAAATAGGTGTCACCACTTTGTTTATCCTGGAAAGAAGGACAAGGCACATTTGGCTAGATGTTATAGCCTAGCCAACATTTCAGAAAACAAACATTTTCCCATGTAAGCATATCAGATCGCTATAGATTATCTGTAGGCTGCTACATCTGTGTAATGTATGTACATATGAATATCAGAAGAGGGTGTGTGCTTTGGCTGGTGGAATAGTGAACCTGATAAACAGATCCTGCAGCCTGGCTCCTGTGTAAAGGACTGAGACATAATGCACAATTTCAGAAGTCATGATGCAAGTCAGACAAAAGCAAACGGTTTGTCCCTCTTTTAAAACAAGTGTAAATATATTAAAGGTGTGCTCTGGTCACGATTGATATAGCAAAGCTCCTCTAACAACATGGCTAGAACAAAATATTGAAAATGCTCTTTTTGCATTTTCTAACTCTTCCTAAGACAACTACAATCTACTATCAATGTCTACACTGGAGCAATTAGGGTTAAGTGCATTTCTTAAAGACAAATCAACAGATTTTATTTCACCTTGGGGATTTGAACTACTGAGCTTTCCATTACCAACCCAACACTCTAACCGTTAAGCTATCTGTCGGCTAGAGGGACCATCTTCCAAACAGTTGAACTGTTGCAGGGCAACAAGTGTCACACCTCCATTACAGAGACAGATGGGGAAGGGAGAAGAAGTGAGAGAGGCAGGGAGAGAGAATGGAAAAATGGGGGGGGAGAGAGGAGAAGAAAGACATAATGTTCTGTAATATTTATAACGGTAACACAAGCTAAGGGTGTTGTAACAGGTGCCTGAGAGAGAGAAAGAAGAGAGGGAAACAGAGAAAGACAACACTGATAACAGATATAGATTGTTGCTGACTGACATAGCTGTAGGAACCAAGATCGATCTTGGTCAATACACCGTCTGCTCGGTATAACTGCAAAAACTGTTTTTCGATATGCTACAGTTTGCCAGACCCAATTAAATGATTGTACAATTTAATAACCATAATCTGTCCAGTATTACAAATGACTGCCAATTCCCTACATAGCGTACTTCATCTGATAGACCATCAGGCTTAGGTAAAGAAGTATGTGAATAGAATATTCAGTCTGGTAATACTAATAGTACTTCAACTGAACCTCTAGCAGACTGCCCTCTACCGGTCAGGAAGTGAAAGAAGAATGACATATTTTAATCCACCTACCATAGGCCAATTAGATCAACAAGAAAAATGCCTGTTTAATTTTCTTAGCAAGCAAAAACTGTTCAACCCAACAAACATTAAGCCATACCCACATATGTTAGTTTTTTGTCTTTGGGGGTTTAGCACTAATTCATATTAGTTAGCTCAAGTATTTTGCACTGCTGGGATTTGCACATCTGGCCGCATTGTAGCCAAAATTACATTAATTAATATAAAACTCAACGTACCTACCGACTCTTGATCAGAAGAAGTTGACAAAGCCTTCCACACCTGGGTCGCGTTTTAGACCATGTCCTTTGTCATGTGCTTTAACAGTCCTTTCCCACCGGCTGCTCACAAAATTCACCGGAATTCATGTTTCTGCTGCTCTGATCTTTCACACTTTAGGCAATTTCTGTGGCCAACTGCACCCTGTTACACTTGAGAGACAGGTTTTTCCTGCGCACATTGAAAAACGTCATAATGTCTCTGCCTTCCCTTAAATAAGGCTGTGTGTCAGTAGTTTCAGGCAAGGCAAAAAGTGAATGGGTTGATATCATGGAGCTGTCTCAGCCAGTGAGCAGTGAATCAGGGTTCTCCTTCATAGTTGCCTGTGATCTTCTATTTAAAATTATAACATTGGTTATTATTAGTTTGCTTTGAGTGACATTTCTACAGTACGTGGTTATAGCAACCAGGTTGTAGATCTGCTATGCAAGGGAGTGTAACTGTCTCAAAGTACAGGGTAAACCAGTCTATAGGCTCCTAGACTTGGACAGGTATCTTACAGTCCCAGGTACAGTACATGTGCAGACATGACACTTTGCTCAGGCTTTATTCATTTATAAATGGAATTAAATGAAGAGTTGAAATGAAATCGATGTAAAATAGATGCAGTTTGAAAAATGTAATATAATGTAACTGAAGCACAAGAATAACAAACGTAGCACACGTACTGTAGATAAAGAACTTTGTAACAGAGAGCAACATATTGACAACATCCAATAACAAACAGAGACAGTAACCGACACAGACTACAGGGCAGTGGAGTTATAAGTACCTGTGAATCCCAAACCGACCACTAAAGCCTACCCCCTTCGCTCGGAGTGTCCTCTCTGGTAACATGTTAATAATGAAAATCCAAGGGTGACTTACCCCCTGGTGGCTAGGGGTTTAGTAAACCCATCAACTTTGGGAAATACTCCTAACTTGAATGTTGCAATTCAGGGTGAACTGTTCAATTACAAAACAAGAATGGATTTACAATGTTCAAATCCCTCCTATCTTCAAATATGAAATTACTATAATTAACCATTTAACATTTTATTTTCAACATATTTTGCTTTGTTTTAGTTTTAAAAAATGCATGTCATATTAACAGGAATGCCTATCCCTTTTTGTGCACGAAATTGTGCACGCTCAAAAATTAACACGGTTCATTATGGGAGTGTCCTTCCTTAGCCACTCATTAACAGCGGCTGCATCGTTGCACACTTGCTTGAAGTGGGTATTGGAGGATCTTATTAGTCCTTACACCCTTGATCATTTTCATGCCCTCAGCTTTGGGACACTTTGGGAACGTGCAAATCGAGGGCCGAGGGTGGAGTGGAGCGGTCGGTTTAAGAATTAGGGTGAATCCCATTTCTCTGTCTTACCCCCTACCCCTTCGTCTTACCCCTAACAATTGTCTCTCAAAACTGAGTGGTTAGGGCTAGGGATGAAAACATACCTGTATGAAATGAGACACCACTTGGTTACGGTTTTGTCATCAAGCACGTATCGATGTCTCCAAAGCAAGTAGTGTTGTGCACTGAAATCTGTCATGTGACATTGAACGATACCTGTGTCGCACTTGTCAAAAACACTGACGTATCGGGTATAAAACGAGGCATATAAAAATGAACATTTCGATTGCGTGAGACCGTGGCTGACAGAATTGTGAGAGTATTTCAAGATTGAGCCATCAGACACAAGATGGACCAACGACATCAGATGTTTATTATTATTATTGGATATATATTTATATCTTTGACATTATGTAATCCTTTACACACACACATCGTCAACTGCGTATATCGGCGAGGGGTCGCAGGCCTTTATACAGATGATGATAACCTGTGGTCACTCCTGGAAAACAGAGTCAGTGACACCGAAAGAATAGAGTGCTTGAGAATGCAATGGTTAAAGTTCAACGGTACCTAGCAGATGCATACCTGGTCTTGAATTGGTGTACTGGGCCAAATATGTCTTCCGTCACCTATATTAACATACAATGGTATGTTAGCCATCCCTGCAACCTGTGCCCTGCGAGAATTTTTGTCTGCCCTTCGAGACAAAACAATAAATCGCCTGAGCACTAGCAATGTGGAAAATATATAATGTCAATTGACCTACTTGGGAATTGAACTGGCAACCTCCTACACACAAGTCAAACTCCTTATCCACTGAGCCACCTGTACCTTGCTATTATGCATGCATTAATTTATACCTTCATAACACCGATCCATAAAACATCAATGTAAATTTTGTACAGTTTTATTCCCACTCTCATCAGATCAGCCAAGTTGACATCAGTTTGATGTTTTGGAAACACTCCACATCAACATGTTTGTATGACATTATGTTAGGAAAGTGTTTGTCTCAGACAGTTCTGTTTCATTAAATAACCCACATTATAGACACATTACAATTATCAACCCGTTTCTAAACTATGCAGTTTGTAATGACGGATGTGAATAGTTCAGTCCGTTTACAGAAGCGTCTGTCTGATCATGGTGGAATTAAGACTGTTGTGTGCCATAATTAAAGTTGCCAGCAGGTGACACTGTCGAGTCAAGGTTTCGGAACGTTTCACGACGCCTCGAATCAAATGTAACGGATTTAACTGTCAAAGTAGAAGTGTTGAAACGTTTCACGAAGCCTCGACACAAATGTTTCAATTGTATCAAATGTTTCAAATGCCTCGTTTTGACCATCACTAGAAATTCATAAACAAAGCAAAAGGTCAGACTGGAACAACAATACAGGAATATAATGCTCAGTAATGAATCAAATATATACTCACAATACCTCGCGAAGAGGCAATGGTGTGTGTGTGTCATATATAGGACTGGGTGAGAGCAGGTGAATGGAATTTGGTTGATTGAGTCCAGGTTATGGGAAATGTAGTTCTGAGGAGGAAAGGCCAGGGAAGCTGTAGTTCACAGGGAAGATGAACTGGGGAATGGGAATTGTAGTTCTGAGCAAACTAGGAAGGGGAAGATGTAGTTCTCTGGGAAGAGGAACTGAGAAACGTTACAGAATCAACCCCCCAAGGCGCAGCTCCAGAGGCGCCAAACAGCAACACGCCACCGGACACCAGGCGACAGAAGACCCAGGCAGGAGACCGTAGCGGCAGAAACCAGAGCGGCGGAGGCTCCCCAGAGCGAAACAGACGAGCAGAACAGGCAGGTGGAGGGAGGCTTGGCGGGCCGGAGGGCGGAGGCAGCAGCAGCGGACCAGAGGGACGAAGCAGCAACGGCGGGCCGGAGGGCGGAGGCAGCAGCAGCGGACCAGAGAAACGAAGCAGCAATGGCGGGCCCGAGGGCGAAGGTAGCAGCAGAGGACCGGAGGGACGAAGAATCAACGGCGGTCCGGAGGATGGAGACAGCAGCGACGGGCTGGATGGCTGAGTCCGGGCAGGCGGAGGTCCGGCCGAGCAAGGCAGAAGCGAAGGCCGAGGCAGAGGCCAGGCAGGCGGCACCAGAGGCAGAGTCCGGGCCGACAAAGGAGGAGACAATGGCCCCGTGGGAGGCGGCCAGGCCGGAGGGGGCGTCGAGGGCCAAGGCAAAGGTGGACCAGGCACCGGAACCACAGCAGACAGAGGAACCTGGATGGACACTGCACAGACAGACACAGACAAACAGACATACACAGAGAGGGACACAGAGACCAGGGTAGGCGCAGGCCCGAGGACAGGAGCGGGGACTAGGGCAGAAACCGGCACGGGGACAGGGGCAGACACTGGCAAGGGGACAGGGGCAGACACCAGGGCAGGGTCATGGACAGGCATGGGCATGGTGACAGGCAAGGGCACGGTGACAGGCAAGGGCACGGTGACAGGCAAGGGCACGGTGACAGGCAAGGGCATGGTGACAGGCAAGGTCATGGTGACAGGCAAGGGCACGGCGACAGGCAAGGGCACGGTGACTGGGGCTGCCAAAGGCACCGGGACAGGGGCAGGCATCGGCACCGGGACAGGGGCAGGCAATGGCACCGGGACAGGGGCAGGCAATGGCACCGGGACAGGGGCAGGCACTGGCACTGGGGCAGGGGCAGGCACTGGCACTGGGGCAGGCAATGGCACTGGCACTGGGACAGGGACAGGGGCAGGCAATGGCACTGGGACAGGTGCAGGCAATGGCACTGGGACAGGGGAAGACAATGGCACTGGGACAATGAAAGGTTCAGGCTTGGAAGTCAGAGCAGGCTCTGGGACAAGGGCAGGCTCTGGGACAAGGGCAGGCTCAGTGACGGGGAAAGGCTCAGTGACCGGGAAAGGCTCAGGAAATGGAACAGGCAATGGCACAGGGACTGGTGTAGGCAATGGCATAGAGGCAGACACCAGCTCGGGAACTAGGGCAGGCACCGGGACTGAGTCAGGCACTGGCATGGGGACTGGAGGAGGAACAAGGGAAGGCTCTGGCTCAAGGAACAGGTCAGGCTCGGAAACAAGGCAAGGCTCAGGCTGGACTGGGCGTGGTGGAGACCTCTGGTGGACTGGGCGTGGTGGAGACCTCTGGTGGTCTGGGCAAGGTGGAGACCTCTGGTGGTCTGGGCAAGGTGGAGACCTCTGCTGGTCTGGGCAAGGTGGAGACCTCTGCTGGTCTGGGCAAGGTGGAGACCTCTGCTGGTCTGGGAACTTGGGCGACCTCTGCTGGTCTGGGAACTTGGGCGACCTCTGCTGGTCTGGGAACTTGGGCG
>JACXGM010033479.1:0-12281 GCA_016801145.1 Umbra pygmaea
ACTGGCCACCCCCTTGAGTCTGGCCTCTCTCTAGGTTTCTTCCTAGGTCCCTCCTACTAGGGAGTTTTTCCTAGCCACTGTGCATCACTTGTGTTGCTTGCTTTTGGGGGTCTCGGGCCGGGTGTCTGTCAAAGCACTTTGTGACAACTGCTGTTGTAAAAAGGGCTTTATAAAATAAATTTGATTGATTGATTGAGAAACGTAGCTGTTAAGGCTTAAATTAATGTTAGTAGTTGTGTCTTTTAGTTTGTGTTTATATTGTTTACATATGACACGTGGTAAAGTATTAGAATATGTTGCATATTAATTGTTTTGTTGAAAATAATATTGAGGTACATTTTGTATTCTACAAATGTTAAGGTCTAAGAAAGCACACAAAAAAATCAACTGTCACATGCTGTGACATTTCATTGAATCAGGAACCTGCATTCACTACATTGTTTGCAAAACTATTAGGCAATGAATGATTTTAAGATCATTTTAACAGGTGAACAGATCAGAAGTGAATGTTTAAGCCAAAATAATAATATTTTTTTCAGACAGCAATATTCTGTGAGACATTTTTTTTTATTTTAAATTGCCTTCAAGTTCACAAACACATAGATGCTAACATGTGCTAATTGGCTACAGCTGATGCTACACCAGGTCGAGTGCCTGCATTCTCCTTATGACAATGCCTGGTATCAACTAGATTAGCTTCCAGTGATGTCTAATGTAAGACCAACTATCCAACTAGTAATACCAACTACCTTGCTCTAAATCATACAGACTGAGCAATATTCTGTTAGCCATTATTTTAAATTTGATGTGGCATTCATTCAATTATATACATAAATGCATGAGATGTTATGGGAAGATAATCCGGCACTACCGGGTCAACTGCCTGCATCAAAGCCCCAGACAATACAGACTGTTGATCTACTTAGCTAGCTAGCTAGCTAGCCAGTGTCTATTCTAACATGACTTTTGGTCACTATTTCCCACAACGTCAAATGACAGCTATAAAACCTAACTAGCTCAAAATGGTACAGACTGAGCAATATTCTGTGAGTCATTATTTAAAATTTTATGTTGCGTTTATCCAATTATATTCAAAAAACTAATCTAATGTAGATATTGCAAACCAGCTCCTTATAATGCTAATCAGCTCCTTACCTGCACTAGTTGTAAACCCTCTGGACATGGCAGTTTATTCCAGGGCAATTTTCTGTGTCCCAATGTGAAGGCTGCATCCTCGGAAGGCCACATTCAAAGGCAGATTGTGTCACAGCAGTGCTATCCCGAATCAAACTCTGCACCCTTCGAATGTCACATTCGTCACTCAGCCCGACGAAGGCTGCCCAAATTTGGAATTTCATTCAAATGCGATGCCAATTCCCCCCTTAATTTCTTGTGCAAATGAAGGATACAAAAATGGACACTTCACAGCCTAACCTTCCCCAGAATTCTTAGCGCGCCGGTGACTATGCAGTTTTATTCAAAGGAAATTGCGGGTGTTAGTAGTGTGGTGGCAGAGGAATTCAAATGTAATTATTGTGTTTCAATTTATTTTAAGTGTTAAAGGTAGGCCTGCACGATAAATCGTAGAAATTGCGATCTCGATTCACCCCTGTTCCCGATTTAATTTTAAATGACTTAAATTCTAATCTAAATAAAATAATTTAAAAACTTCAGAGAGAGCCTGTATCAGTGCAAAATTTAGTTCAATATGTTATATGTCACTATTTTTGGCAGCCTACTTAAATGGCCATTATGTACTTTATTCATTGAAGCCTCTATGTATACAGGCTTGTGGGGATGCACAATGTGCTATAGGTGCTAAACAAATCTGTTTGGTACTGCCAATTTGTTTTGTTTTTCACGGTTCATATGTGCAATAAACATTACACTTTGTGAGAAAAAAATTGTGGTAAAGAATCGTGATATTAATTCTAAGCAAAAGAATTTTGATTCATTTTTCCCCGAATCGTGCAGGCCTAGTTAAAGACATAAATATAAACCAAGCACTGAATCCCCAGTGGGACAAATCAACTGAGTTAAATGAATCAAATCAAAATTTTATATTAACAAAAGGCTTTTCTTGCTTAGTTTTTTGTCTTGTTTGTAGTACAGGAGGAGGAGCCAGCCCCACCAGCCCCAGCCAACAGAAAAAGAGGCAGTGACGATGAGCTCATTGAGCTAATGAAGGAGGACATTTCTGTACACATGTCTCATTTGTGTAATGTAGCTAAGTTAAAAATGAAACATGGTATTTAAGTTATTTGTAAATTAAGCAAAGCAAACATTGTTTATTTTTGCAATACAAGTTTACATTTGGAAATAAAAATGTAAAGTAATTGTTCTGGAAATTGTTTACTTTTGTAATGGAAGTAATTTGTAAATGATACATTTTTGTAACATGTAAAATGAAAATGATTAAGTATTTTTTACAAATATTTACAACAAGAAAAACAATTCAATTAACAGTACATAAAACAGATTGGGAAAATGAAAAAAAAATCATGTACGCTTTCAGCTGAAAAGGGTTAGGAAATTTCACAAATGTCATGTAAAACGGCAGCTCTCCTCTCACACCGTTTGCTAGGCGGTAATTGGGAACACCTAATTGCTCTAGATATCCAAAGCAGGGCTAGGCTACATTCGAAGGCCTCCGTCGAAGGCCACGTAGGCTGCATCCTTCGAAGTCCGCGGCCTTCAAAGGATGCAGCCTTCCCATTGAGACACAGCTATTGTGTGGATGAAATAGGTGGCAGGAGACTACGGTGGCCAGGAAGTGCAAAACAACATTACAAAGTGTGAAACACATTTACAAAGCTGGAGACAAATTTACATTTTAGAAAAGAAATTAACGAGACGCAAAACACTTTTACTACCCCCGAAACAAATTTATAGAGATTGTTCACAGAAAGGGAATGTTCCACATACCGGAAGTAATAAGGTGAAAGGTTTTGTTGGTGAGCGTGGTCAATTCGTGTTGTCGTTGTGGATTAGAGGAAGTTTACAGTGACCAAACAAGGACTGCGGCCTAGGGATGTCTTGCCCGTTTTGTGGCAAACACATGAACTGCTCTGCGTCCTTTAAAAACTCCAATCACTGACCACACGTAAAGCAAAACCGTGTTAAGCTGTTCATGTGTGGTGGGTCAGGGGGTGCTTATCAGTAAACACTGGCGGCTGCTGCGTAGACTCTGGCGGCTGCTGCGTAGACTCTGGCGGCTGCTGCGTAGACTCTGGCGGCTGCTGCGTAGACTCTGGCGACTGCTGCGTAGACTCTGGCGACTGCTGCGTAGACTCTGGCGACTGCTGCGTAGACTCTGGCGACTGCTGAGCAGTTGGCAACTTACCTTCAGACAATCCAGAATGTGCCTTTGGGCCAATCAAGCAGCTATTCTCTAAAAATCATACGTTTCGACTGATTTGACACAAATTAAATCATTATTTTGGGAGCAGTAAGTTATGCTGAGAAAGCAGAATGGTCAGGAGTCCGGTTTTAAAGAGTTATTTTGCACATTCCAGCTGGGAATGTTAGGTTAAGTCTTCCTATGATTTCTAACGCGTGTGCACTGTTTTGGTTAAGTTTTCCCGCTCCTTCACACAGATGATTAGATCACATGTTTTCATTATCCTATGGAGTTCTTCCCCTTGTTTGTTACAGCCACAACCAATTATCATTTTCTGTGTATTTAAGTTCAGTCTAATGTAATGTGGTTGTCAGTCATTATACTTGTCAGGTTGGTGTGTATGTTTTTCAAAGATTCTAAGAAGTGTATTACTTTGTGTTGCCTCTCGAGGCAGTCTTTTGTTTACGAGTGCGTTTCTCACTAATATAACACTGTTTGATTTTCTACCATTCACTCCTGTCTCACCTCTACACACGCATTGCACACTATTGCTATTTATGATGGGGTGGGGGGGTATAGTTATGCATTACAGAATTATTCATCAATTATACCTTTTAAAGTCAACTCTGACTGAACAGTGTAATTGCTTTTAACTAGGTTCCCCTTTAAGCTTTAAGTGGTATGTCTGTATTAAATTAAGTGTAATGTCTTGTTGGTTACACTTTATTTGGAGAGTCCGACATTCCATCTGTAGGTTCTCTACAGATAGTTTGTTGATGATATGACTATCTGTTGATAAGCAACTAAGTGTGTAGTTTAAGGGTAGGGGTAAGTTTAGAATATGTTTTCGTGTAATGGTTAAGGTTAGGGGAATGGTTAAGGTTAGGATTAGTAGATAGTTTGTTAAAATGTTGTTGATATTATCTGCAGACTATGTAGAGCATCTAGAGATACACTTTTTGGACTCTCAAAATAAATTGTTACCCCTGTTTAGTATGTATAGTGTATGTATAGAGATTTGTGGTGTTGTATGTAAACTTTGACCTGTCTTATGCATTTTAAACCTTGTCGCCAGTCTTGTCCAGGACTCCCTGGGAGAAGAGTTATTGTAACTCAATGGGACCTTTCCTGGTTAAATAAAAAAACTTATCATTTGGAAATTGCTTTTTTGATAAACTAATATGCCTTCAATTAGACATCTGTTTGCTACATCTTACAAATGAAGGCATACTTTGAAGATACCTTATTTTTCTACAATTAATTTCAACAGTGAATACTTTTTTACATTGAAAGCATTTTTATGTTTTTATTTTGCTTCACATCAGTAACATCCTCAAAGGTATGTGACAAAGCACTGACAGACAATCAAGACTAATGTATCATTGAGTCCTTTAATGCATTCATAGTCACTCAAATGTAGATTCACATGGCAGATATTATCTCTGGCACATTTTAAGTTCATTAAGGTCATGTGAACTCTATCATCTGGCTGGCTTGAGTGTGACAAGGAACTTTCATATAATATGTGAAGCATGTTAATCTGATGTTGTCATCATTGATTTTATGTAAGGAAGTGTGATGCTGCTAACAGTGAATAGACAAGCAAGAAAGTGTAGAATTTGGTTTCCCTTAAGGGGAACTGTAATTATTTAAAAATACCAAGTGACTGGACAATATTTACCAAACAAAAAGCACCTGCATACCAAACAAAAAGGAGGCCTAAACTGCAAACCACCATGCGCTTTTAAATGCATCCCATTTGCATGTCAAACTCCGATTTGTAATAAACACCATTACACTTTAATTTAATTTTTTACTCTGGCTATGCCAGAGATTTGCCCTGACCATCTCTGCAAATGCTAACAAATATTAGCATCATGCTGACAACAAATATTCAGCAGCAACAATAGTTTTACCTTTATTTCACCAGGCCAGTTGACTGAGAGCAGCGCTTCCCATTTACAGCAACGACTTGGGAGAATTGGGGGAAGAAAAGGGGATGAAAGAGACAAAATGCTGGGGATGATTAGGTTGCCATGATGAGGTTGCCATCTTTTGCTCTCTCTGGTTTGTACTTTATGAGAAAGGTGTCTTGTTGCTCTCTGCCTGCTCTCTGGTTTGGATAGAGATATAGATATATATCTATAGATATATCTATATATCTCTCTCTCTATATCTCTCTCTCTATATATATCTCTCTCTATATCTCTCTCTATATCTCTCTCTATATCTCTATATCTCTATGAACTCTCTGGTCTGTATTTGTTTGTGGTTGAGGCCACTTTATGGTTGATTAGTACTTCCAAGTACTGTAGTTCTCTGTGTTGAGCTGTGAGCTGCGTTAGGTGCTTTAGTGTTAGTTGTAGAGTGAGAGCTGTGGTTTGTTGTTGGTAGAGAGTAGTTAGGCCTAATAGAGTGATAGTGTAGTTATATTTAGTATTGTGTTAGATCCTAACCAATTAGTGAGCTACTCCATCAGGCTTGTACAAAATCGAAAACCTGCATACACTAGGCCCTCCATGGAAGGGTTTGAGGACCACTGCTCTAAATGTACTGCTGTTTAAAAGACTGAAGATGATACTAAGTAATTTATTAAATCGCAATTAAAATACATTTCTCTCAAAACAAGGTTGGTGCCGTCACTATTATCTTGTAGGCAGGTGAATAAAGAGAGGATCTGTTATGCTGGGTTCATAGGTAGGAAACACTAACGGAGATAGAGTTCAACTAGAAAGGATATTTATTAAATGAAATCTTATACTCTGGGAACCAAAACAACAGCACTAGGCAGAAGTAACTCAAATGACTGAAGCGCCTAAACTGGATGAACTAAAACACAAAAAACAACACAGGGAAATCATGATGCACACAAAACTTGATATATAGCAAAACAGAACAAATCAAATGGCAACGGATAACAGGAATAAAGTACTCACAACCTCGTATACACAAAACAGAAGGAACGCTGAAATCTGTACTAGAGGAACCTTGACAGGAGTTGCCTAGGAGCTCTCACACATTGTAATGACCCAGCAACGAACACAGGAAGTACAAGGCATATAAAGGACATGACACAGACTAACTATACACAGCTGACATGCATGAACTGATTACATGGGTATAGACCTATAAACAAGGAGGGACTAATCAAAAACACTGACAGGCTGAAACCACCAGAGGGAGACATAACCGCTGCTGGGCCATACAGACTATACAGTACATACACAGAAACAGACAGACCAGACCTGAACAGGGGAAACATAAACTACAATACATAACAGAGTCTCGGAAGTCCTTCAGACCATTAGAGGAAGGGGATCGTTACAGGTGCCCCATGAACTTTTGGCTCAACCAATCACATGGCAGTTGCTTCAATGCATTTAGGGGTGTGGTCCTGGTCAAGACAATATCCTGAACTCCAAACTGAATGGGAAAAAAGGTGATTTAAGCAATTTTGAGCATGGCATGGTTGTTGGTGCCAGACGGGCCTGTCTGAGTATTTCACAATCTGCTCAGTTACTGGGATTTTCACGCACAACCATTTCTAGGGTTTACAAAGAATGGTGTGAAAAGCGAAAAACATCCAGTATGCGGCAATCCTGTGGGCGAAAATGCCTTGTTGATGCTAGATGTCAGAGAAGAATGGGCCGACTTTTTCAAGCTGATAGAAGGGCAACTTTGACTGAAATAACCACTCGTTACAACCGAGGTATGCAGCAAAGCATATGTTAATGAGGCGGATGGGCTACAACAGCAGAAGACCTCACCGGGTACCACTCATCTCCACTACAAATAGGAAAAAGAGGCTACAATTTGCAAGAACACACCAAAATTGGACAGTTGAAGACTGGAAAAATGTTGCCTGGTCTGATGAGTCTCGATTTATGTTGAGACATTCAGAAGGTACAGTCAGAATTTGGCATAAACAGAATGAGAACATGGATCCATCATGCCTTGTTACCACTGTGCAGGCTGGTGGTTGTGGTGTAATTGTTTGGGGGATGTTTTCTTGGCACACTTTAGGCCCCTTAGTGCCAATTGGGCATTGTTGAAATGCCACGGCCTACCTGAGCATTGTTTCTGACCATGTCCATCCCTTTATGACCACCATGTACCCATCCTCTGACGGCTACTTCCAGCAGGATAATGCACCATGTCACAAAGCTCGAATCATTTCAAATTGGTTTCTTGAACATGACAATGAGTTCACTGTAGTAAAATGGCCCCCACAGTCACCAGATCTCAACCCAATAGAGCATCTTTGGGATGTGGTGGAACAGAAGCTTTGTGCCCTGGATGTGCATCCCACAAATCTCCATCAACTGCAAGATGCTATCCTATCAATATGGGCCAACATTTATAAAGAATGCTTTCAGCACCTTGGTGAATCAATGCCACGTAGAATTAAGGCAGTTCTGAAGGCGAAAGTAGGTCAAACACATTATTAGTATGTTGTTCCTAATAATCCTTTAGGTGAGTGTACAATCACTTAGTCATGTCGTAGCTGGTTCTAACTCTACCATCGATGGTTACAATGTTATGACTTATACTCCAATTGTCAATGGAGAAATTGTATTGTATTCTTACTTCCGGAGTCGGCTGTGGGCGGGCATGTTGAGGTCTATTCTAATAACCCGCTTGGAACTACTTGGAGACCCATGATCCACATGACCGTACCACGTGACTGTAGCGTTTTTTGCCCTCCATTGACGCAACTCTCTCAAGGGCTCTGGCATGGACTACAAGTGCAGGGAGGACTTGCTGAACGAATCCACTCCTAGAACAAATCGTTCGCAAACTTGAGACTCGCTGGAAATCGTTCGCGAATCGGTGAACGAATTAGTGAACCAATCTTTTTAGTGAACTGAATCAAAGGATTTGTGTCCCTGAAAAGAATCGAAATGCCCATCACTACTATGGCCAAGCCAAGATCCGCCCTATGCCTACCTCTGATTGGCTGGGCTCACTTGGTGTGTGTTTGTTTGCGTACTGGATTATATAAAAACATTCACGGTTAAAGTTAGGGTTAAGGTTAGACATGCCATTACTGAGGTTAAGATTAGGATCAAGGTTAGGGTTAACGTTACAAAAAACTGTGTTGAAGCGCGTTGCCAATCAGAGGTAGGCATAGGGTGGGTCATGGCGTTACCATGGTAGGATTGGTAATATTGCTACATAGTATTGGAGTAATTTGATTATGCCTAACAGTATGTCATGTCTTGCCGTTTTATAAGGACGTTGTTGGCTCACACTATAAAGTTCAACCTGTTTGGAGGAGTGAGAAGTGCAAACGCTGGGCTCTCCAGAAGGAATAAAAATGAACTTGTCGCTGGACATTTTTTTACCATTGCATAAGAAGAGTGCCTGGGGACTGTCTGAGGTTCTAAATATTCAGCTGGCACAACAGATGGAACTAAATCAAAATGTAATTGATATCTAAGAGATGGTTTTGATTAAAATATTCAGACCACCAGCCAAAAACAACAGTCTGCAATGTACAACGGGAGACATTGGTAGTAGCACAAGCAACTGTTCTGGCACCTGAAGACAAGTATTAGGAAAGATGTCACTGGGTGAAACTACAATTAAATAGCCAGAAGCTGTCCCTATTTTGTTTTATTAAAAGAATAATATTGTAAATTGTATTGTTCTATGCCTTAGAAGTTACTTGAAGTGATGATATAATCCTTAAATACAGTATAAGTGTGTGAAATGGTTACCATCCAAAATGTGTTCTGCACCTACCCTATATTTGTAAGTAGCATAATGGTAAACCATAGCTTACCATATCAATTGTATTTATCTGTGTGGTTGTTATTTGTTGGTTGTTTTTACTTGAAATGAACCCTGACTGCATAATACATTTCCCAACTGGGACAGTAAAGATTGAAAGTACTGTGAAATGTTTTATAAGACATATTGCCCAGTACTAGCTTTAGATTTGTTTAGCCCTACCTATGACCACCATCACTCTCTGTCATGGATTACCACTTGAGTTTATCTGAAGCACTTTGTCTTCCACAAGCTAAGAAATATCAGAAACATGTACATTTTCCAGCTCACATTTTGGGAATGGGCTTGTTTGTAGGGCTTGAACAACCTGTTTAGTAGTGTGTGTGATGGAAACCCACCAGGGCAGAGCCCCCAATTCATTTATTTATGTAAACCATTATTTAAGCTCATTCAAATACATCTATTGACATCTGAAATATAATATTTTGCTGACGTGCTATTAGTGGAGTAAAACTCATGTGTGTTGGTTTTGTTTTGTAATATCAGCATGGTTTAATCACCAGAAATTGTACCTACAAAAATAATTCCGCTAACGTCCACAAGGTGGAAACATATGACAGATTTGGCCTTGAAGTTTGCTTTTTTTTTATAACAGGGACTGCTATATATAAATATCATTACAATATTACAGGTAATTACTAATGACACCCCCTTTTAAATGCATAAAATTGGGCAATTTTTGTAAACCTAAAATAAGGCAAATATAGGCGTATTCCTCAAGGGACAGCTTGCGTATATATTAATTATTAAATTAAAACACATTGTTTAATTCTATTACATGTACCTTAGCGACATATTGAATTTCTTTTAATTTAGCAATATTATGTTATTATTATAATTATTATGTTTAGATTTTGCATTATTATCATACAGTATATTTAAGGACATATTGGTTTTACTGAAAATAATTGTGATAATGTATAAATTATGTGAAAAAACAAACTGAAATGTGAAGGGAGTCCCATCTATAATTTGCCGTGACTGCCATGCAGGTCTTTGCTACATGTACGAAACTGAGTGTATTTAATAAAGGAAAGCAGATGAAATGCACATGTTTTTAAGGGTTAAAACATTTATTTAGGAGTCATATAGCTAATGGCACTCTACAATCACAAATTTCTACAGAAATGTTTTTTTTTCTTCTTTTACCTCCCAAGTCAGGTCCCATTTTTTGGAGCACATCCCCTAGGTTGGGGACCCCTTCTCTATGTGTCAGTAACCTTTGATTTGCTTTGGAGAGGCTCTGAATTCCACAACCTCCAAAGAGCCAGAGAGTACTGTTCGGAAGCAAGGCACGGAACATCTAGTTGCAGAGGGAGAGCTGCTATTTTAGGTTAGGTCTATTCAGCATAGCCACACTGGCTGCAGACAATCATGACGAGTTGTTTTGAAGATCAGTTTTCCAGCCTGTCTTGTACTGTTGTTTTTCCAACCTCAATAAGCTTACCCCACATCAGTTCAGGATAGGAGAATGGATCTTAAATCAGTTTGACTTTTGCAATCATAACAAATGATTCAGCTACATGGACTGGGACACCTGACACTGGTTTAGCACTCTGATTCTCAGATGCTTTGTGCAAACCGTGAACTATCCAGTTCTGAACATTGGAAAGCTAATAATCATAATAAAGTTGAGTTACATTTGAACTACACTGTGCACGGCCTTGTGTACTGTTAGCTTTTTGTGTCCTGCTAAATGTCAGTTAATCATTTACATTTGTTTTAGACATAATGTCTGATCCTTGAACTGACCTCGCTTGCGAGATTAGATAGACAATTGGTCATTTTTGACAGTTATGCACTGTGTTGGAAATAATGCATTTCTTGGGGGGAATTCCATAGGGATCTGTCAGCAGCTTAGACTTGTTTGTTTTTGGTTGGACCTTGCACTTACCTTTAACATCCTCGATTTAGTCATTCAGCTCAGTGTTTACCAAAATGAGTGGAGCGCCTGGGTTTTCCAGGGTGGTGCTAGTCAAACGCAAACAGCAAAAAATATACGTCCGGAAATCCGAATGTTGTTTTTCTGAAGAATAATGTTCTGCTATCTGATATTTAAATGTTTTCTTCACCCAATGTAAATGGTTAAATAAGACGTATTATTCAGAATGCAAATAAATATGTATACGTCTACAGGCTGAAAATATACAAAATATGTGTGTGCATGCGTGCGTGTAAAAAGTGGGGAGCTTGGGCTAAAACGTTTGGGAACCTCTGATTTAGAAGACTATCTTTTCCATAGTGACTTAGTAAGCACAGGGAAATCAGCCCCAGGCCTACTAACATGGATGTTCATGTGTTGCGTAGATCAGTGGTTCTCATAAGTTTTGCCTCTGAGGCACCGCCTGTGTACAATAAAATGTTTCAAGACATACATGCGATATGAAGTCTTACTTGGCTTCTTCTTGCTAAAATTATTACCAAAGTGCACATTTGTATTATATGTTTATTAAAGCAACATGCTTGTTGCCAGTGCCATCAGTTTGACTTTAATTTTTTTTTATTGGATTCTGTAATATCTACTCACTACCATTTCATTTTCAACTGCTTGTTAACGCAAATATCTAATCAGCCGATGAAGTGTCAACAAGTTAATGCATTTAGGCATGTGGACATGGTCAAGATGAATTTCCGAAGTCCAAATCAAAACATACAAGTTCCTGTGTATCTGAAGCTAATGTGTGTTCCTGTGAATCTGAAGCTAATATGTGTTCCTGTGGATCTGAAGCTAATGTGTGACCCTGTGTGTCTGAAGCTAATGTGTGTTTATGTGAATCTAAAGCTAATGTGTGTTCCTGTGTGTCTGAAGCTAATGTGTGTTTTCCTGTGTGTTTGAAGCTAATGTGTGTTTTCCTGTGTGTTTGAAGCTAATGTGTGTTCCTGTGGATCTGAAGCTAATGTGTGTTCCTATGTATCTGAAGCTAATGTGTGTTCCTGTTTGTCTGAAGCTAATGTGTGTTCCTGTGTGTCTGAAGCTAATGTGTGTTCCTGTGTGTCTGAAGCTAATGTGTGTTACTGTGGATCGGAAGCTAATGTGTGTTACTCTGTGTCTGAAGCTAATGTGTGTTTCTTTGTATCTGAAGCTAATGTGTGTTCTGTGTGTCTGAAGCTAATGTGTGTTCTGTGTGTCTGAAGCAAATGTGTGTTC
>JACXGM010033480.1:0-12265 GCA_016801145.1 Umbra pygmaea
ACACACACACACACACACACACACACACACGTCCGTATTACAGCCTCCCCCTACTGGAAGCATCAGGAACAACAGGGGCTTAAAACTGTCTGGGTCTATATCTACATGCTCCAGGTCTGCAGCCTCCCCCTTCTCGAAGTTGTAGCAACCATGGGCCTAGTGGCCAACGGTGGAATTGCACCCCCTGCGGCCCAAAACACTTTTTCTTATAGACTTTCATGGTGAAAGAAACTTTATGTCAGCAGAACTTTTTTTTGGGGTACATCAACTTACCAGCCCGAACACTTAAAGGGTCATTGTGTAAAACATCATAGAGGCATGATGAACCCGCAGTGCTGCTACCGGTTGCTACAACAACACAAACTGTTACTAGTGCGCCTGTCCGTTGGGCCACACAAAGCGGAAGATCTGGGTATTTTGGAGCTCCATGTTTGCTTCATGCGCTTTTGAGAAACTTTCATTGGAATGAACGGGGCTTTGTCCTGAAGGCGCCATCCAGTTCTCTTAATGGTTCAAACCGTTGAATATGAGAGTAGCTGTGTCTCAATGTGAAGGCTGCATCCTCCGACGGTCACATTTTAAGGCAATTTCATGCATTTGAAGGCCGATTGCGTAACAGCAGTGCTACGAAGGCTGTCTCAATTCAAACACTGCACTCTTTGAAGGCTGCATTCCTCACCGCGGCGCGACGAAGGCTGCCCTAGTTTGGAATGTCATTCTAATGCGACGCCAAATGCGCCCATCATTTTCTCGGGCAAATAAAGGATACAAAAATGGACACTTAGCAGCCTAACCTTTCCCAGAATTCATAGCGCACCGGTGACGACGCAATTGTATTCAAAGAAAATAGCTGGTGTTAATAGCGAGGTGGCCGAGGAATTCACATAAATCTAAGTTGTTTTTTTATTGTTTTTTATTTTCATGCTTCAACTGTGTGAAAACAAAACAGGGTTACACTTGTCAAACCATTGGACCTGCCTCTCGCTTTGCTTCTTCCTGAAGCTGTATTCTGCTAGCAACACTAACGATGATGTCATAAGTTTGGTATTATGATAAAACCTTCAGAATAAAAGGCTGAATGTCAATGCATATGAAAGTCTATAACTCATCCAGTAAAATAAAATAAAAATGAGCAATTCAGGCTCCGTATTCACATTTCACAAATGTCATGTAGGATGGCAGCTCTCCTCTAGCACCATTTGCTAGGCGGTAATTGGAAACACCTTGTGGCTCAATCGGTTATCCAATGACGGCTACTTTCGCAGCCTCCGAAGGCCGTGTAGGCTGCATTCTTCACATTGAGACACAGCTACTGTAATCTCGTCGACCACATGGTCACGTGGTTTATGTAGCTCTCTATAGAGGTTGCTAATGTGTCGTCATCATGACATATTCCTGCAAAGCATTTTGGGAATCCGTGGCACAAACTTAAGGCCCCCATGCTAACTGTATTTTAATTCAAGTCTTAAATATATTTTATTTAACAGGCTCATGCACCAGTAGCTCCAACAGTGTTTTACTAGAAAGCACATTTAGTAAGATCAGTAAAAGAGTCAAAGTTTTCACAATTTAACTTATGCATTATCCCATAATGTGTTTGTCTTAGTAAGTTACGTTGGTTTGTTGAATTCTGAATGCATGCAGATAGATGAGAGAGCGAGGAGTGTGGTGCTTAAAACATTAGCATTCCTTTGAACGGACAACAGTTTTCTTCCCCACATTTACAATCTCCAGGTCCTGGACCCATCCATCTGTACAAAAGACCTGGGCCTGCCTGCTGCAGTGACTTGAAGTTACTGAAAACTTTGTGTGTGTATGCACTAACACCAGGGTTCGAATAATGATTTCATTTTTGTGGGGGTCTCTTAAAAATGTAGCTTAAGTAGGCGCGGCATGTGTAGATAAATAATTAGCCTAACATTGGACTTCATTCATTTGAGTTCAACATTTATTAATACAGGAGTAGAGAATCAACAATAATAACAAACCACCTTATATCACCCTGTTGCTATACTGAGTGTATGATTTTGTTGTCCTCATGGCAAAGAATGGGCTCTTCTAAGTGGTTTGGTATCCTTTGGTATTTAAATATTTTTTTACTTGAGCAACCAGTGTATAACATGATCAAAGACAAAACCCATCGTAATATGCGCCTAGCAGTAGCATAGACCTATTGCATTCTAACGGAAAACATGTTTCTTTTAGGCTGTTTATTAAAAAAAATGTTGTGATATATATTAAAGGAAAAAATGCATTTTTGTGATCTAAATAATGGTGCTGATGATTTTTAGAGACCCCCACAGGTGTATGATTTTACTGCTTTCATGTGAGCTCCCAAGTAATTCGAACCCTGATTAGCACTTAATATCATGTAGTTGTATATATGGGTGCTGGAAGTTTGGCAACAGCCAACATGTTGACGTCCCGCCGGCCCTTGACCAGTCGCTATGCTCATAAGGTTCCAGTCCTTTCATTCCCTTTATTTTCTCGTCATATCTCGTCTTTGCATTAGGATTTAGTTTTAGGCAGTATGGTCCGAAAATGTTTTTTTTGCCCGCTGCATTTTGTAGGATTCATCAAGTTTTCATCATTTTCATGCCAGAACACTAGCCTGCTATGCCAGCCCATGTAAACATACCAGCCCTGGCCAAACATACCCCTAATTCTTTGCTTTTTGATGATGTTGCCGCTCACTTGGTCACATGTCTTAGCAATCTCTATAGTTCCAAACACAGCAGCGCTGTTAACCAGTTTGGCTGATTTTAAAGTGGGACAGACAGCAGCAGCTATATTTGCAGCAATTATCGGTACATATTGACGCATAATGTACTTTGGTTATTATGTTGACGCTAACATTTAATACAAATAATATCTGGGGAGTGAAAGAAACACAGCATTATAACGTTTTTATGTTTAATTTTGGAGGGTAATGGACTGCTCCCATAACATAGAATACCTTTACAGCAACGATTGTATTTGCAGCAATGTACAGTAAGTAAATATTAACTTCATGAAATGAAACTGGAGAAATAGTTACTGAGTGAATTAACTAATAGGATCCATAACTGTCTACGGGATTAATTTCAGTATGGCTAGTGTACCCCTTCATCCTTCCCGAACCACAGACTGTTTTTTTATCAGAAAAACACACAAATGCATGCATACGATTTTCTGTGTGTGTGTGTGTGTGTGTGTGTGTGTGTGTGTGTGTGTGTGTGTGTGTGTGGTGGGGCATTATCGGCATTAACGTGCTGCGCTAACGCGAGACTATTATCGTGCGATAAAAAAATATTGCAGTTTCAGTATCAGAAGATGATAGAGGCGAGATGTGTAGCACTGATTGGGGACCATTGGACATCTGTCAACAACGATAACTACCTTGGCGTTACTGTACACCTCATCCATTCCAGCTGGGAACTTCACTCCTTCACTTTAGGTAGGCTACGTTATGTAATTTTAAATTACATAATTTCATTTAATTACTTAGCCTATTAATTACCAGGAGAAATCGAGCTTGGATTGATTGACACAAAGCTACGGACTGTAAAACAGTTCATCACGACCTCTTAGGCCTACATTTCAAAGTTCATGTTTAACTGAATAAACAGTTAGTAAACACAAGTACATTTTATTAAACATGATTTATTTTCATCACCAATTATCATAGTAGAACAGGTTTCTCAAGCATTTTGGAAACAAGAGATGAGCCCCTGGTCTAGGTAATGCGCCACCTGGCTTGAGACACCCATTCTCAAAGACTTACTTTTAGTCATTATTTGGGTAGCACACATATTCTGAATGCCTTTGGCAAAATTCTAATGAGCCATTTTAATCTAGATTAATTCCAAGATTACAGTGAGATTAATCTAGATTAAAAAAATTAATCTATGCCAACCACTAATATATGTGTATTACACAAAGGTTTTAGGTGTGTATATATGTGTGTGTGTGTGTGTGTGTGTGTGTGTGTGTTTGTGTGTGTGTGTGTGTATATATATATATGTATTACACAAAGGTTTTTCAATGGCTCTGGTTCCACCATGGTAGCGTGAGGCTATATAATAAATATATATATGTGTTTGCGATATCATGCCAAAACAGTGTTGTAGATTACACCAATAATATCTTAAAATGGAGTTGGAATGAAATACGCCAACAGAAGAACATCAGAGCTTCAAAGAGACCATTTAGAAAGACTGGAAGAAAAACTCCAAGTGGGACACATGCTGTACCCAAACAGTAAGTCTAGTATGTTATTCGTCGTACCTACAAAGCATAGCTACATTTGAAAACTTGGGTCATCTAATTGTTAATAATACTTTACTGTAGCTAGTTAGTGTATTTACCATATGCATAGACACATGCAATTGCATGTACAGTAATGTTGAATGGAATATAGTTTAGTCATAGTAAGGTGTCATAGTGTCATTAGTCACCATAGTAAGGTGTTTATAGTGGCTAGCTAGCCGTGTCGACAAGTAGCCTTAAAACCATGCATTTATCAATAGATGGTGAAAATTACTTACCACCACACTAAAGTACTATCACAATAAATTAACACTGAACTGTTCCTGTAAGCTAACTTACCTGAGATTTCAGAGACTGATTTTCTACACGCTACATCGTTTCAACCGAAAGAGTTACGTTAAATGACGTTCTGACGTTCCGATGTGTTGGGGAAGCACCAATGGGGAAGCCGAACAGAAATGAGATCGAGTTCATCGTTCAATATGTTTTGCAAGCAAAACTTTTTTACTTGCAAGCAAATATTTCCTACTTGCAAGCAAAACTTTTACACAATATGAATATTAACTTTTGATTGCAATACTAAAAGAATTGTTTTCAATTATATAATATTTGATTAAGACTAGTGTTTTGCTTTTGAAATAAATATTTTTGTTTGCAAAGCTAAAAGATTTGATTGTGATATAGACACAAATGTAGCTCCATAAAATTGATGTAATTAATCCAACCTGATTTAACTGGACATCTCTTAAAGGAGAATTCCGGAATTCCGCAATTTCAAAACGAAGCTCCGCTAAGTGGATATCTGCAGTGCTGTCAGTAGCGAGAATAACTCATTCTGTATTGCCAAAACCGTGTTATCACCCTGCTCCAGTTTACAGACCTTTACGGGGCAAATTTTAAAACGTGCTTTTAGCCTCTAAACATATTCGAAATGTCATTACTAGTGCATAACCATGTGCAGTGAAAACAGTGAATCTAAAGAATTTACCAGTGTACATTGTCTCTTCTCGAAAGCTTTCGTCTTCTCACTTTTCCACTGGTACTGTTCTTGTGTGACTGATAGGGTTGGGCATCGAGAACTGGTTCCAACTTAGAATCGTAAAAGAAATGTAGATTCTATCTGAATCATTTGGAAAATGTGGTTTTGAATCCGACGATCGATTCAAAAACGCGCAAGTTTTGCTTTCCGTAGCGGCCAGCCAGCGCCCGTATTGCCAGGGCAGCAAGGCTGTTGTTATCCGCCCTGCCACAAAGCGGCACTCAAAGGTGTGGCTTCATTTTACTTAAAACAATCCCAAATCGGCACAGTGCAACATCTGTGCTGCATGTATTTCTTGCATTGGAGAATGCACTACAAATATAATTAAACTTTGCCAAATCGCTGAAATTGGGGTGAATAACAACGTTACTCAGATTTCTCTCTTGTAAATAGATTTAAAGCAACCCTACTGCTAGCGTTCAACTGCACCGTGAAACTCACTTCACGTTAGCAGTCAATGGAAAAATAACTGCGGAGAATGTGGAAAAGTGCCACAAACATTACAGTTTATGTGGTTTAAAAGCTGCACCACTTTGTGTGTCCAGGCCTCCTCTACACCTACTGAACAGGTGTTCTCAACTGCCGGAGACAAAATGTGCTGAACGTTCACGCATACAGCCTGAGAAGACAATGTGACCCGTTTCAACTCCAGTTATCAAAGAATCAGAATTGAGAATCGATTAAGAACCGGAATCGAAAGAATTGGAAGTGGAATCAGAATTGTTCAAATCAAAACGATGCCCAACCCTAGTGACTGAGTGGGACGTGTCAGCATGTGCACTTCATACGCTCTGTGAGGTGGATGGTGATGGTGGCTAGGATGACACTATGAATTATGTCAATTATGAAAACTGAAGGGAAGTGAGGTAGATGGGGGGGGAAGACAGGACAGCCTTTTTCACAATCGCCATTTAATTGTAATTATAAAAAGAGTAGATAAAAATTATTTAGGGAAACAAAGCCCTGCTTGATATGAAAATTTAGCTCTGGAATAAATAGGAGAGTATTACAAAGGCATAATTTTCTCTGGTTTAATTATTGATAGTCCAGCTGTAACCTCAACATATAACTATGTAACATTTCATTCATTTGTCCTGTTGGCCTAAATTTTACATAGATGTTAATTATGTTTTTACTGAACACAGGAATTATACACGGACAATATAATACATTTCCAAAAATACACATTATTATTTTATCCATCATATGCATTTGTTTCTAGTAAGTTATTGTGAAATATTAATATTATTACTATTCTACTATTGTCTGTATTTTGTCGTTTTACTATTGACAACCTATAGATTTTTGGTCTCCTGTCTCAAACGGCTCACTGTAATTCACCTCCACACCAGTCTGTGCGCTGTGCCCACCCTGCAGGTTAATCTGCGATCTTCTTTCTCCCCCCCCCTGCCTTCACTGCTTTGACATGAAAAACTGTGGAGGCAGGTGAGTCCTCGGAATCAAGTCAGAGCTGTACTATCACTGTAATCCATTGAACAAAATATAGATAGGCTACATCGTATTTCCTTTAAGTTAAATTTATTAACGTTAGTATGTCAGAACTCAGAAATACCACTATTTTGTTCACCCAGAAGTGTTGCAAACAACCAACATTTGTCTTTCCTTTCTGAAGGTGGCTTTCAAAAGCTTGGTCCGGGGCATTGCTCATGCCGTTTTCTACAGTTACAGTATGCAGCGAATTATAATAGCCTAATAACTGAGACGGGTCTGTCTGCGGACTGCAAGAGAGGAAGCCTTACCCAAACCCTTACCCTAACCTTAACCACTCAGAAACCTTGCTGTTAATTAAATCTAAGCCTTACCCAAACCCTTACCCTAACCTTAACCACTCAGAAACCTTGCTGTTAATTCGATCTAAGCCTTACCCAAACCCTTACCCTAACCTTAACCACTCAGAAACCTTGCTGTTAATTCGATCTAAGCCTTACCCAAACCCTTACCCTAACCTTAACCACTCAGAAACCTTGCTGTTAACTCCATGTCACATGTGTTGTCTACGCTATTTACTGTTCTCGTGGTAATTTTGGAAGTAGGCATAACTTGAAGGGGCGTAACTTGAAGCCTTCCAGGCTGCAGACAGATACTATTTTAATAACTTGCATCCCTCGTTCGTTCATGTACTGAAATGTGCGCATTTCCTTAAGGATTCTAATATTTTTTACCTATAATTTTACAAATATTAGGCTACATGAAAATAGAAATTAGAAAAGCGATTTTGTATTTTGCCATTTCAACTCTACTGGAGAATTAGAGTTGATTCTAACGTTTTTTTTCAATAATATACACACGTGGCTCCATCTGTGACTGTGCATTTTAGGCTGTGATTTTGTGTACAGAAAATCACCTCATATTGCAGCGAAGCATTATCCCATTTAAATGTGATTACAGTAAAGGAGAACAGAACGTCAGTATATGATTATTAATGAAACGGCAAGCTAGTCTGTACAGTTTACTAGAAGTACAATGACTGTCTTTGGATATTAAACAGGCTACTTAGACTTTGGCAGTAATGTTTTAAACCCTGTTGTGCACGCAAGTGTAAATGCGAGCAGCATAGCTGTGTGCCTGCCTGCTTTCAGAGCTATGCGGGGGTGGGGGGGGGGCTAAGCGAAGCGTAGTAGGCTAGTCCAGACTCGGACTAATATGGTAGCCTAATGGAAATGCAGATACTTATGCTTAGATTGCTAATACATACTGTTATTGAACAGTTTTTTTAATGAGCTTTGCAACTTTGTGCAATATTTTTTTGGAATGTGGAAATTACCTCGTAATTTTTTATTTGGTAACATTTAAGTTTTTATATTGTTTATGGCACAGGTGACATTTAATATTTTGGCCTTTCAGTTCAAAATAAAATAGACACACCGGAAAAAAAATAGTTTTTTTAAATTAGTCTTTTAGATTACTCCACCAATTGAAAAATTTGTTGAAAGATTAGTTGTTAGAAAATTTGTCGTTAGTGGCATCATAGTTAGGAATAGTTCAGAAATCTATATTTGGAGGAATAACCCAGATTTTCAATCACAGGTTTCATGCATCTTGGCGTGCTCTACACCAGTCTTTCAAATTGATGTTGGGCGACTTTATGCCTCTCCTGGCGCAGATTCAAGCTGCTTGGGTTTGTTTGATGGATTGTGACCATCCATCTTCCTCTTACTCATATTCCAGAGTTTTTCAATGGGTTTAGCATTGTCTTACTGGAAAAATTCATCCTCAGAGTTGGGAAACATTGTCAGAGAAGAAAGGATTTTTTCTTACAAAACACCCTTGTACATGGCTTGATTCATGCGTCCTACACTGACAAATATGCCTAATGTGTCAATTTAAGAAAAAAGAAAAGAAAACATCTATAGATAACCTAAGAGGGGAAAACTATTAGCCTAATAAGACTCATTTGTTAATCCTGAATTTCATTATACCACTCGTGAAGAAATAATTAATACATTTCATTAAATCCACTGGCTGACAAGGTTGCCTATTTATTATTATTAAATAAACAATGATTTTGCTTTCAATGAAGCCTTGCCTGTTTGAGCTGTGGAGGCCATAGAAGCTCAGTAACATGCAGATGGGCTTGCTAGCCAGAGCCTTTTGCCTCCAATGAAGCCGGATACCGAAAATAGAATTATCTGCATTGTAGATGTTTCTGCAAATCAATTTAAACATATTTGGTAAATTTTTATGTAATTTTCACGAGCTATAACCGCTGTTAAACATCAGGCAACATGGGCAAAAATAACCCTCTTGTAACAGTGCCCCCTCCTGGACTGATCAAGGTTTGGTGAGTCGATCTTCAAATGCGAATGAACAGACTTCATAGGAGGAAATGTCATGAAGTTGTAACTCCAATGAAAAGCATGATAACTTAGCTCATGTATATGTAATATCTATTTAAATAATAACAAGGGCTTCATTCAATAAATCAGTCTAAATAGTCTAATCTTTGCTGCATGATAACTTAGCTCATGTATATGTAATATCTATTCAAATAATAACAAGGGCTTTCATTCAATATATCAGTCTAAATAGTCTAATCTTTGCTGCATGATAACTTAGCTCATGTATATGTAATATCTATTCAAATAATAACAAGGCTTTCATTCAATAAATCAGTCTAAATAGTCTAATCTTTGCTGAACACCACTTGCGTGAAACTTTGTAACACCGTTAACAACTAACCACGCGAGACTTCACGTGACTTTTCCGCTTTTTGATTTTAGTTTCATAAGATGCTCCGTGGTCAATATTGGTCAATACAAGGTCAATATTGTTTTTCACTTATGACAAAACAACAAATTATCTGTGCATTAATATCGAACTAAGGTATAGGAGCGTTCCATGTTCTCTCTTCCCTGTTACGTTGCTTACAGAAATTAACACTTTTTGACTGGCAAAATGGGAGCCACCAGAAACACAAACTGCTAAGGTGAATTGTACAAAACCTTTCTATTTAGTCAACTCTGTGTACACAAATAATGTTCTCAATGCTTGAGTTCATGTGTACAGACCCTGGTGATACTTCGAGCAAAGTTTCATGTTGTGTTGAGCCTTCTTAGTGTTTTAAAAATAGCAATTTTGATGCAATCATATTAATGCCCCATCACTCCCGTTCAAAATGCGATTTGACCAAAACAAAAAATAGGGAAAATTTTTAAAGTGGCGTTTCCGTCCTGATTATGCTTTTAAACAAAAGTTTGACTCGGGTACATTCAAAAAAGACTGTAGGTTACATTTTGGTGAGAGTTACGCTTTAAGGATCCGCAGACACCCAGGCAAAAGTTCACATTCAAAACATATTTTAAATACTCATGGTCTTATAATCAGATGACTACAAAACAAGTAATCTTAAAAAAGGGTCTTACCATGATTAATTAAATCCCCAATCTTCACCTCCTCCTCTTCATTTTTAAAGTTAGCATCCAATCCCAGTTTTTGACTGCAGTCTTCCAGCTTCACTGATGTCATCTCTGAATCCACCAATGAACACTGAGCTCCACTGTCACAATCAGAATCCAGTGTCTCTTGTTTGGGCTCAGTGTGGAAAGAGAGCAGCAGGCTGGGTTGGTCCTCCCCCTGCTAAAATAAAGCCTATAATGTGATCATCATTCCAAGCAATTTAGTAGCTGATGGCTACTAGTAATTATCTCATTAAACCCTTTTAAAGGACAACACTTTACATCTACGCTAAACATTTATTCAAACAGCATTTACTTCTACATGCGTCATATGGGTCATTACTCTTCTAATAATCTGTCAATTGGAAAACATGCGAGTTGTAATAATAAGATTTTAGCTCCTAAATACATAGGGGGTTTATCAGGCCACTGAAAGTAGATTTAAAAATGATTTTACATTTTAGCAGATGCTCCTACCCAGAGCAATTTACGGTAAGTACAGGGACGTCCCCCTGTAGCAACTTGGGGTTAAGAGCCTTGCCCAAGGACACAACATTTGGCACAGTTTGAAATTGAACAGGCAACATTCTGACTAGAGCCCGACGGGCAATATCTCGACGGGCAGATATTAATCGGCCGATATTAGGCATTTTCTAAACTATCGGTATCTGCAATTATAACGGCCAATAAATGAATATTTTGTGTTTTTTTTAAACTGTTATATTTACGAAGCTATTAAGTCTATTAATACTGGTAACTTGTTGTTGTTGTGTTTTTGTTCAAATGACAAGGTTTCATATCCTCCTAAGATTGTATGTTTATACATTTTATTTAATCAGAACTTTTGATGTTCCTCTCTAATGTTATAAAAAAAATATTTTCAAACTGCATTGTCATATTATTTTAGTGAGGACTCATAAATAACTACAAATAAGAAATGTAGTTATAAAATAAAAAGTATAAAATACAAACTTAAGATATGAAACAAAGTCATTTGAAGAAAAACAACAAAAAACATCCAAGTTACCAGTATTAATAGACTTAATAACTTTATAAATATAACAAGACTGGAAAAAAATATCCTATTAAGTTCTAAGTTCTGATAAATAACAACAACAGCAAAATATAAACTATATACAGCATGAGGTAGTGTACTGTTGCTAAACGTGGCTAGCGTTGTAACATAAGAAACTAAAACATGAAATAAAGTGAACATTTTAGAAGTTCAGATGGCTGCGTTTTGATATGGTGAGGTAATAGTCATAATCATTAAAAATGTACCAAACACTACCCATACCTACCAGCCTGACTAGCATCACCACCCTGGATGGGGCTAAACTAGAATATGTGGACTCCTACAAATACCTAGGTGTCTGGTTAGACTTAATTTTGCTTCCAGACCAACATGAATCATCTCCAATTCAAATCTTAATGTAGGATTGGCTTCCTATTCCACAACAAGGCCTCTGTCAAACACACCCTGGTAAATAATATCCAGTAATAAATCCAAAGACCTTAATGTGCCTATCCTGAGAAAAGACCTACAAAAAGAGCTGTGCACCAGCTATTAAAAAAAACTCGTTACATTTGTACTCCCTGAGTGTGACTGGGTAAGTAAATACCCTCTTTTTGGGGTACACATCCTTTAGTTTATGCTGTACAGGCCAAAATGTACGTTACGAACATGACTCTATTTAATTTTATATTTAATCTATCCAGATTGAAAATATAAATAGTCTTTTAAAAATATTGTTAGTTAGTAAATATGTCACAACTCACATTCTAATGTAATTCAGTGATAGACTTTCGAAATGTTTAACATTTCCTTTGTTTTAGTCGATTTTCATTGCTTTAATTCAAGTGATTTGATTCTTAAGGAGACACTAGCAAAGGCTAGGACTACACTATTGAGGCTGGTTTCTAGTGTGGGTCAGTTCCCATTCTTACTCTATAAAGCTTTTGCTAAAAATGTAGGATCACGCTAATATTGCTAACTCTCATCTGGTGCAGAAAAAAAGACCCACGCCGCCAAATACGAAGACTGTCCTTCAGGCAAACAATT
>JACXGM010033481.1:0-12260 GCA_016801145.1 Umbra pygmaea
AAAAAGGACAGGGAGAGAGAAAAGAGAGAGTTCAGAGTGGGATTCAACTAATGATTCCTCTTCTGCCACGCAAGCTTGTGCGTAATTGAAGAGAAACCAGAGTGTACTACCTTCTGTTGATTAGCTTTGGGACGGCATTCTCTGACATAACATTTGCTATAGTGGTTACAATTATGTCGGTACCCAAAACCACATTTCCAGTCCTGTTTAACATGTTTAATCAAAATAATGCATGAAACAATATCAGAGTATAAAGAAATTCCTGCTTTATGGTATTAGCGTAAACAAACTAATATTATTTAAAGAGAAGTGCATCATGGGTAAATTTCTATCCACTAGCCGTGAAATCTTCATTGTCGAATCTTGTCGGTAGGTGGTACTGTTGTGCTGAAATAAGATGCCGTCAGAGGTTCAGAAATCAAATTTGAAACCAACTTCCATTCCAGAATGAAAATAACTATGTTCTTATTTTAGCAGAGTCATCCCAAATATGGAAGATATATCTAAATATATGTTAGCATAATTAACACAGCTATCCAGTTTACCCTGACAAAAAACAAAAATACAAAATACTGTGTGAATACTCTACAAGTATATAGATTTTGTTCCCCTGCTCAGGGGAGGACAATCCACACTTCACCTACAGTTTTTTACATTTGATAAAGCACGATTTTGCTTTAACAAAACCGGTCCTGTTTTTGTAAAACACTACACACCCCGGATCTTTTGCAAAATGGAACACTTTGGAACACAAAACTATACACACACACATTTATCACATTTTGTCACCAGCTGGCACTCACACAGTTCATATGATCTGATTCTGTTTGGACCACATATACACTGCTGTGATAAATCTAAATCACTTTTATCATTTCAAAACTTCTAATAATATAGTGTGTGTTTGATTTTGTCAGAGACATTGTTAAAGTATGAATAAAGTGACTAAACCATATGGACTAAACACAACACACAAGACCAGCACTGCACAATGATGAAAATATTTATTTCACCCCATTTTGTAAAATCAGTCAATACATCCATGCATTTCCAAAGATAGCATTTTACAAGGAAAATAAATCAGAACAGAGCTAATATAATACTGTTTGTATTACATCTGTGGAGACAAAAAGAGAAAGCATGAATTCCAAACAAAATTCTTAGCATCATGTTGTCGCTTAGCTGGATCTGGCCATAGCACTTCAATCACATGACAGGCTTCTCTCTTATCTACTCTGCATCCATTTTGTCTTCTGCTGTGATGATGTTGTGTAGTCTGTCTACAAATCTGAGTTTGTGGGCCATTTTGTAAGGACCTGAGATGGCATGGCTGTGGAGGACCCCATTCTGTGTGATTGCAGCACACATTGTGATGTTACCACTACGTTGGCCTGGGACATTCCAAATAGCTCTGCAGCCACTGAGGTTTCCCCCTCTTCTCACTTCTGTCAGGTTGAACCCAGCCTCAATTATGAAGAACAATTCATGCAGGATTGCATCAGCATCCATTTGCAGAACTCAAGTCATTTTTTGAAACATGGAATGCAGTGAATGGGTACCAAAGTGTACTGATGTAGTGCATATACTGTAGGCTACATTGTACTGATTTTACTGTAGACAGTAGAGAAAAGTTGTTTTTCATCTGTGATCATGACGAAATGTACTGATGCAACAGAATTTCTGCTGAGGTTGGTCTGAACTCTCTGTCCACTCACTCCCAATGTCAGTACATGCTTTACAACATGGTCAACCAATGTGGCTTGTATCTCATCTGATAACTGTGGTCCTCGTCTTCTTTGTCCACATCCTCCTCCAGGCCTTCCTCTTCCTCTCCCTAACCCTCTTCCTCCATGGGCTTCCCCTCTCATCCTCACACTTCCTCTTCCTCTCCCTAACCCTCTTCCTCCATGGGCTTCCCCTCTCATCCTCACACTTCCTGGGGTGGAAGTGGCTCAGTGGGTCAAGTATGTTATCTAGCAACCAGAAGGTTGGTGGTTTGATCCCCGGGTCCTCCCAATCAAGTGTCGAGATGTCCATGAGCAAGACACCTAACCCTAGTTGCTCCCGACGAGCTGGCTGGCGCCTTGCATGGCTGACACCGCTGTCGGTGTGTGAATGAATAGGTTGAATGTGAGGCTCTGTAAATTGCTTTGGTGGCCATTGGTAAGAAAAAGCACTATATAAATGAAGTGCATTCCATTTATGTTGAGGACAGATAAACTCCTGCCTTTTGATAGTTCTTACGGGTGATTTGTGTTTCCAATTTAGCACCAAAGTGTCTGTACATCTGACGGCCGTTTTTGATCAATTGGTTCATAGATATGGATGGCAGTGCCTTGAAATTGCAGAGCGGTGACATTATGTTAGATTTCTGTGTTTATTGTAGAGAAGTGTGGTTAGTGTTTGGCAAATCACTGTGTGTGATGTTTTGCAAAATGTGCGAGGATGAGAATTTGTTTATAGTTTTGCAGATCTGAGTTGAGATTTTGCTCCTTGAGTGTCAGGTTTCAATTACTGTGTGTTCATTTTAATTTTAGTGTGTAAACAATTGTGAAAAGCTGTTAACAGAATTTTTTGGGATTGAATAAAATAATATGAACATTTGTGTAAAATCATTGCAAAACTGCTGTCTTCATCAATATCAATCTATCTAACGATCAATATTGAAACCAGTTCCTTGTGTTATGATGTGGGAATAAGCTGTGATACCAATAGCAATGTTTTGGGCCAACGCTGGAATGGATTGCCCCTATTGTGCAGGAGAACTTACTCACCTCTTTTTCTGGCTTGGGGACTTTCTTATAAAAGGTTTTCTCTGCATCTCCGATCCATAATACAGAGGGCTGCAGCTGTCGAGCCACCTGCCCCAGAATAACAAAACAACGCAACACAATGAAACAACCATTCCCACATCATAACATCCACTCACATTAAGGCCAAAGTACACACAACACTCCCCCTTATAGCTCTCCCACATGGGCAAATAAGTAACCTAAAGAAAGTCACAAACAATCAAATCAGCAGACACACCAGGGACATGCCTCACACAGGCACAAATACACAGCAAAACAACACCTACACACAAGTCATAAGCATAGGCCTACATGATGCTTTGTTTAAACAAACTAACAACACTTTAGTGAGTCTGTGGATAAAATATTGTGGATTTGCGCTGTTGCCATAGCTGATATTTACACAAACAAATAGAAGTAAGAGGTGTTGTCAAACCCAAAGTTTGCAAGACTTTTAATAGGCCTCGCCACCTCAACGAGCAAGAAGTCCTGTCAAGACACGCTCCTAATCCCAGAATGCACTTAGAGAGGGTGCCGACCAGTGAGGTGCGGACAGGCTAGAATCAGAACAATGTTGCTACTCTTTATGGGGTCCTGGGTGGGTGGTTTGTCTTTCAAGACAGCTGCATAGAGAGGTGTCCAAGCAAGACGAATCTCTCTCACCCTGTAGTATCTCAGATGACGCAGAATGCTACAAGTGTGAAAAACAACTGTGTTGATCGACGGAATGTGTTAATCTTATACGCATTGAGCTGACATTGCAACACCAAGCTCACATTGCAGGCTGTTCCTGACTTCCACAGCAGGTATTTTTATTAATATCACTGAGAAATTTATTTCATAACTCCAGTTCCCTGAAGAAGGGAATAACTAATGAGACATTTTGTTGCTACGGTTTCTAACCATGTACACACCTGAACTCTGTATAAACTCATAAATTCCAATACTATTAGGATCTTAAACACGAGAGAGAAGCTACGCCTTCCAAATGACATAATCACAGGTCTGTATTTTAAGTAAATATAAAAACAGTGACAGTTGTCAACCATGCCCCCCCAAAACACAATTGTGTTACTACCTTAAACACCATGTGCAGTAGGTACTGAAGGCCACTCCTTCCAGGGTACTTCCCAGCCAGGTTCCCCGGGGATAAATTGAAGAGGTTGGCCCCAGTCTCAGTGCACAGGGCATGGACCAGCATCTTCTTCCCTACACCTCCTGGTCCAGCTAACAGCAGGGATTTTACCAAGGGAGCCTTCTCATGGACGGCCTGAGAGCCTGGAACCAGAAGGAACTAAGAGAGTAAAGCAGACTGAAATGCTACATTCAGCTCTCTTTGGGTCTAACTGGGAATAAGCTCTGAAGGACAACCCCAGATACCAGGAACCATTGCAACTTAAGCCGTCATAGGGGTTGTAGACCTGGTGAGGTTTCTGAGGGCCTTAGCACCATCGTACCAAGTGTTTTATTACCTGATTAAACCAGGTTCATCTACACGCTGTTAACTGAGGTGTTAAATAAACACTTGTGATTGTTAAATCAACACAATAGAACCCCAGTGTTGGTGTTAAAAACAGTGTTAGTTGTCACAGTGTTACTTCAATACTCACAAGTGTTAGGCAAAATCATCACAAACATCACAATTTCCCAGAATGCTTTGCTGCAAGTTTTTTTTCATAATTGTTTTAATATGTGATCTGCTTTGTGCATTAATGAATTAATAAATTTATGTGTAAATATTAAACAATATTAACAATTTTTACTTTTAATTTTATTCATTGCAACCATTAGTGAAATTAGTGTTCCTGTCTATGTAATTTCACTAGTCTTGTTCAGTTTATAAGTACTTCACCATTGCAGTTCTATTGTAGGTTGTGGATGATAAATTATTACAACTGTTCTATGTCCTTTCAGGTGATTTCAATTTGTATAAAAACTAACAAAATCTTATAGTAACTGTCATTGTTTTACAAAAGTAAAAACACAGAAGTTTGGTATCTGTCCCATTTACTTAAGGCATGCTAGGAAATATGTTAATTAGAAATGAACACTCCAGATTTAACACTATTAATGAGTTAACATATTAACACTATCAAAAGTGTTAATTGAACTTGAATTCCCTGAGAACTACCATCTGAGTTAAATGAACACTGTGGATTTTGCTGTGAACATCCCACAAGCAACAGTAATTCAATAAGCCAGCTGGGCTGAGGCAGCATACAGGATTGTCTGCTCGCTGATTGTAACCTTGATTAAAAGGTTGGGCTGGACAGAAGATCAGAGCGTGAGAACAAACACATCCGCACACTTCACTCCTCCATTATTCTCCAGAACCACAGACCCAGTGCAGGTGCAGGCATTTCACCCTTGGGTCCAGGAATCAACTCCCGTGTCTGGGTAAGGGCCAGCCAAGAAGTCCCACTAAAATTTCAATAGCTGGCAACAGGCTCGGGCCTCTGTTAACTCCTCTGTGATAAATGGACAACATGCTTTTTATCTCAATTTTTTATCAGATCTCAGGGTTGTAGTTCATTTGGTATAATATAAACCTGTTCACACACTGTGGTGCTGTGTCCTTTGTTCTGATCTTGTCTACATTCTGACTGAGCAGAGATGGGCATAAATACTGTAATAGATTACTTTTCTGGGTTGGGCTGAGTTCACAACGTTTGGGAAGTTCCTCAGTAAGACACTAATGACCAGGTAAAATACGTTCATAAGTTCACCAGTGATCTATGAAAAACTAAAACCTTCAATTGGAGCAATGGAAAACATTCTTAAATTATAGAACGTATTTTACCTGGTCATTAGTGTCTTACTGAGGAACTTCCCAAACATTGTGAACTCAGCCCAACCCAGAAAAGTAATCTATTACAGTATCTATGCCCATCTCTGTGACTGAGGACATTTAATACAAGTGAATATGTGGAAAAGAAGCTCTGTGATCTGATTAAACTGACAGGAACAGGACTAGATCAGGTCTAGATCAAAGACACATTTTAGAACCAGAGGTGTGAACAGGGCATATGAGTCTCACTGACTATGGATGACACCTTTTAGAACCTGAAAAAGATACATTTTCTCTTATTTCTTGTCTGCTGAGGGACAAATACACCAATGCATTGACTTCTGTAAAGTGCATTTATCTTTTTCCACAGGAAATCAAAAGTAGAATATTGTACAAAGCTAAAATCCAAGTTTGAATATGAAAAACCATCAAAATAACAGTTCCAAATTTATCTAGTCCTTCAGTAATCTCTCCAATTGCTCCAAATAAAAAATAAAAAAGATAGTATTTTAATTTTGTTTATACATGGAAGTCAAGCTGAGATTCAGGTGTGTTTTACTGGAAGCCAGTCTGGATAACTGGCTGTGAATCAAAGATAGATCTCCCCTTAGGACTCGTTCCAACCAGACTCCCTTCCAACTCAGCTGCTGAATCATTACATGATAACAGAAAGGAAAACATTGCTGTTAAACACACACTAAAACACCTAAGGCCAGGATTAATTTAGATTGCATCTTGTCTACTGTGTGCCAGTTAAAGGGAATAAACCTATTGAGCCAACATCCTAAATTTACAATAGCTCGTTTTCCAATAGTCTGTTTATCTCACAGATTGAACATAGGAAATGTCAACAGCGTACAACAATTACCAGGGCTGTGCTTTCTGAAATAAGACACAGGATGAATATGTGTCCTAAAGATATGCCCAGTCTAACCAGTCTTGAATTAATCTCTAGAGTCTTTACAGATAGACACCAGCAGGGGGCGGTAGCAGCACAATCACTTCTCACCTATTGATTGAACTACAGAATTGTACATTAAATTCTTTCATGTTTTGGACCATTTTCACTTGTTAAGGAATCCCTAGGTGATAAAACAGAGTTTATATTGAGATATATTGTACTTCTCTCCACAGTGGTATATTCCAATCACTGAGTCACCCCTGCCTCTCCTGAGAGAAGGTCCAGTGTTCCTTTGAAATTTGGGATCCTAAGTTTTTCCAGGTAGGTATGGTAGCTAATCAGACTTGTACTTGGAAGGTTAAATTCCAGAGTCACCAAATATGCCCTTGAGTAATGCACTCTAAGTTGCTCCCGGGGATATACTGTACTTAATGTAACTCACTCTGGGGAAGAGGTTCTGCTAAATGACAAAAATGTAAATGCGGGTCCAAAAGACACCATCTAACACAGAGCACAGGGCAGCTTATCCCTCCTTCCAGCCAATACAGGTTAGTCACATAGCCTCATTATCCTCGAGGTGTTGACAGATAGCTTGCTCTTAGTCAGGGTGGGTGGCCTGTTTGTTTAGTAACCCACCCCAGCTCTGGAGCCCCGTGTGAAGGTCCAGGACATCGGTGCATGTCGTGCGATGGGAGAAGGTCTGGCGCTGACTGATGTAAACCAGTGTTGGGGTGGGTCATGTACCATCAGGTTTAGAGTGAACATGTGACCAATACCATTGGGCCTCTGCATTATCTTCAGACGAGATGCAACCCTGATGGTTCATCTATTATATTCACGTCTATTCAATTGCATTCTAGTCTGTTCTGTTCTGACTTCCCAATCTCTTCAATTCAATTCAATTTTTTGTTCTTTTCTTTTTTGTTTTACGACCTTATAGAAAAAAACTATCCTCATACACAGACACCCCACACTGGAGAATCTATGCGCCATGGCACTTCTGCTGTTTAGACTTTGTTGTGCCAGCGCTTAACCCTGAGAGGGCAGGGGTCATGACCAGGTCATGGGTGAATTAGGAGTTGGTTCAGGTCATTTTTATTACATTTCCTGTCTGTGGACTTGGTCCAAAAGGAGAGCAGTTTGAGTCCTGTACCAACTGTTGTACAGACATCTTCAATTAACCCCATCCTGAATACAGCTGAAGTTGTTCCTACATCTGTACAATACGTGCGTGTGTGTGTGTGCCTGAGTGTGTGTTTGCAAGTAAAATAAGTATTCATCAGAATGAATGTGTGACTGCCTGTACAATAAGTATAAATCAAAATTTCCAGGCTGTGGGGAAATATGACCACAATCAGAATCAGTAGGAATGATTCTCAGTCACTCACCCAGAGGCAGTATCCCATAGAGGGCAATGAGCTGTCTGACGTCTGACAGAGAAGGCATGGGCTCAATGTCTGCCTGGCGCAGGGTCGTACCCATGTAGTTAAACTCACCTAAGGGGAAGGAGAGCGAGCGGGAGAGGGAGAGAAAAAAAGAGAAAACCCTCATTCATCCACCAGGCGTTTGTGTTCATCTTTAAAGTACGGACTTCGCTAGCTGATGCATATCTTCATACGACTCCGGTCACGCCACTATAGATCCACTCCCCAGAAACTTTCCCAGCTGGAACTAACAGATGGGTTGAATGCAGTTAATGGGTCTTTATGCTATTATGTACTTAGATGTTAAATACAGCATGAATGTAAGGAGGGGCAGTTAGGCTACTATTTCTCTGTAGTTGAAATACTCCCCTGTAATTCTTAACAATCACTTTGTTTAATCTATATAACAAGTAAGGAACATTTTGACTACTAGTACATGTTGGCAACCCAACCAAATCTAATAAAAAAATGAATCTTGAAGGAAAATGCATTTAAGATTAGCTTTTTTATTTTTTCCTTACATTTGAAAAATTTCTTAAAGGGCACATATTATGAAAAATTCACTTTTTCTGGGATTAGGGGTATTATTATTTGTCTCTGGTGCTTTTTCTTAGATTGTCTTAAAAAAAGAAACACAACTAAATCTCTTTCAGAACAATACATAACCAAATCTCTTTCATAATATTATATTACTAAATCTCTTTCAGAACAATACATAACCAAATCTCTTTCATAATATTATATTACTAAATCTCTTTCAGAACAATACATAACCAAGTCTCTTTCATAATATTATATTACAAAATCTCTTTCAGAACAATACATAACCAAATCTGATTAAGAAACATACAAAATCAAATCTCCAGAAGCAAAATACACAATCAAATCTCCTGAGGAAAACATAGACAGGCAAAATGTTCTTAAGAAGATGAATGGGCAGCTATGTGTGTCTGTTGAACATGAGGGAGTGTCATTATGAATCTTGTTTTGGCCTCGGCCAGAGGTCTAGATTATGGAGTCATGGACTGGGAAAACTGAGTCATAAATCCCTCTTGAGGCAGGCAACCTGTCTGATATCCAGCTGGCTATGCTAAACACGTGTGAGCAAACACACACACGCACGCACGCACGCACGCACGCACGCACGCACGCACGCACGCACGCACACACACACACACACACACACACACACACACACACACACACACACACACACGACACATACACACATTCATATATCTATGAATAATCGCTATCAAATTGTAAAACAGACATGCGTCTTTTGTGCGGGTGTGAGTGTGAACTACCGATGTATTGTGACAGCTTGATGTTCATTGGTCGTATCAACAAGCCTTCCTGCACCAGTTCCTCATACAGCGACTCTAGAGTTCTGCAGACAGAGAGAGACCGTGAGAGACAGCAAAAGGATGGACACAGACAAAGGAGATGGACGAGAAGAACGGCGGGAGAAAAAGAGTGATTATCAAGGGAGAGAAGAATGACTATAGAGTTAAACTGGGGGCGGAGCAGCAGGTCAGGAACGCACGAATCATTAACCAAGCCTATTGGAGTGATGGTCACCCCTGTGACATCATAGCCTGGCCTCTGCCAATAAATCATCTGCTCCATATGAAACGCTGAAAAGACGGGCACTTCATCTCTCCCTGCGGTCGCACACTGACCTGTCAGCGGTCAGATCCTTCTTCTCCTTCTTCTTCTTCTTTGACTTCCCGCTCTTCTTTGCTTTCTTCTTTTTCTGAAACGAAGCCAATATATTTGGTTATGGAGAGCGAACAGTGCTGTTTCCAGTTAGTGTAAAAGCCACAAATGGCACGTGGCAAAACAATAAAAACATACACATCTAAAAAAAATGATTTCTTTCATCTCGCATGTGCCTGAATGTCTTCCAGGGAAGAAATCACCAAAGGGAGGTCAAACCGACCGCCTTCTGTCTCAGAATGACTCAGTATGTGTTGGTCTTGTATCTGTTACTGTCTGGACAGAAATAGAAGTACCTATTGCCCTCAATACCAGTGGAGAATGAGTCCTTGTGAAGGAACAGGCGCCTACAGGGACATATTTCACATCACATCATCAGAATCGCCTCAACACTAAGACTTTGGTGAAAGGAACCAGGTTTTTTAATGGCCATGAATGGCGCTAGGGATTTGGACTTACTTCTACAGACCGTGATTCAATTAATTAAATGGCCTACATTGTGCCTCTGGAACTGAGAGGGTGAAAGTTGAAGTTTGACTGTGTGCTAATGTAAACTAGCTGGCTCGTCATAACCATGAAAGGAAGTTAGGATAGAAAGTGTTTAGCCACGCATTGGTATACCTAAGAAGGACACCAAAACCAAAAAGCTTGTGTATGACAGCCAGAAAGTTTTAGCAAGTTGGCAACATGATCGAGACAATGGTGAATGTTTGTATCCTTGCTCACCACAATCACAAACAAAGAGTTTAGAATGATTTATTTTTTTAAGGGGTGGGGCATTTTTATTATCTTTCATTATAGGAAAGTATGGAGTGTAGTAAGGAGAAAGGTATGTAGACCAGACAATCTGGACCCTTCCTTCCTAAATCTGTCTGCGGTATCTATTGCTCCTCCAGTCTTTTCAACCTCTCTTTGATTCATCAGAGATCCCTAAAGATTGGAAATCTGTTGCAGTAATCCCTCTATTCAAAGGGGGGACAGTTTAGACCCAAACTGCTATAGACCGATCTCCATCCTGCCCTGCCCCTCTAAGGTTTTCGAAAGCCTTATTAATAAACAAATTATCAACCATTTTGAATCCCACCACAGCCTCACTGACATGCAGTCCGGTTTCTGAGCCGGTCGTGGGTGCACCTCAGCCACACTCAAGGTCCTAAATGACATCATAACAGCTATCGACCAAAGATACTACTGTGCAGCAATCTTCATTGACCTAGCCAAGGCTTTTGATTCTGTCAATCACATCATCCTCATTGATAGATTAAAGAACCTGGGTTTTTCTACTGACTGCCTTGCCTGGTTCGCAAATTATTTCTCAGACAGATTTCATTATGTCAAGTCAGAGGGCCTACTCTTCAGACATCTGGCTGTCTCTATGGGGGTGCCTCAGGGTTCAATTCTCGGGCCGACTCTATTTTCTGTATAGATCAATGATTTGCTCTTGCTGGAGGTGACTCTATGATTCAGCTGTATGCAGACCAGACTGACCTTTGACACTTTATACGTCTGGCCTGACCTTTGACAACCTTCAGGAAAGCTTTAATAACATGAAACACTCCTTCTGTTGCCTCCAATTATTTCTAAATTCTAGTAAAACTAAATGTATGCTCTTCAACATATCACACACTGCACCTACGTGCCCACCAAACGTCACCACACTTGACAGGTCTGTGCTGGAACATGTAGACTACTACAAATACCTAGCATTCTGGTTAGACTCTTCACTCTCCTTCCAGACCCACATCAACCAGCTCCATTCCAAAATTAAGTCCAGGATTGGTTTCCTATTCTGTAATAAGGCCTCCTTCACTCTTCCTGCCAAATTTGCCCTTGTGAAAATGACGATCCTCCCTATACTAGATTTCAGTGATGTAATTTACAATCCGCATCAAACTCTCTACTTAGTAAATTAGATGTTGTGTACCAACAGCACCATCCGTTTGGTCACCAATGCTCCATATAACACCCACCACTGCAACCTCTACAATCTAATTGGATGGCCTTCACTACACACCCGACGTCAAACACACTGGTATCATCTCATCTACAAGTGTCTACTGGGCAAAACCCCACCTTACCTAGAATCATTAATCTCCAGAGCAACACCCTCTCTAAATCTGTGTTCAAGCAGGTTTATCACTTTGATTGCCACTAAAGCCTGGACCTCCTTCGGCTGCCTCTCCTTCCAGTTCTCTGCTGCTAATGATTGGAACAAACGACAAAAATCAATGAAGCTTGAATCCATTGTCCTGTGAACCACCTTCAAAGTACACCTATCAAATCTACTATCAGACCATTGCACATGTTAATTCCACACACTCCTTTTATGCTGTTAATGCATTTTTGCACATTCTAACCAGCATAGCTGTCTCTGTATGTTTTACACTCTAACCAGCATAGCTGTCTCTGTATGTTTTACACTCTAACCAGCATAGCTGTCTCTGTATGTTTTACACTCTAACCAGCATAGCGGTCTCTGTATGTTTTACACTCTAACCAGCATAACTGTCTCTGTATGCAAGGCCGTAACCAGGATTTAACAAATACTGAGGTCAAAAATACCCCCCCCCCCAAAAAAAGACATTTTAAAAGACAACATATTATTATTTTCAATAACAACGTTTGTGTTAATTCAA
>JACXGM010033482.1:0-12264 GCA_016801145.1 Umbra pygmaea
TTGAGTGTGCGTGGTAAACCTCGATGTGCGTTTGATAATGCGTAGTGTTACATTCTTATGGTTTCAGTCGTGTCGGGTCAATTAGTGTATTGTAAGTCTCATAGGTGTTGAGCCTCGTGTTAAATAACCTTTATCGAGTGGAATAAACTTATCTTTACTATGAATATGGGGTGCATTATATGCCGAATGACAATAACCTTAGCCCTAGAATGTCATTGTGAGGTTATTATAATGCGTTTTCATTTTGGGAAGATAGTGAAGGCCTAGGTGTAAAATGCACGGCCCGCCACTGCTACAGTTGAATATGAATCCCATGAGAAATACAAATGTTTTGCCTGCTCACTCATGTTTTCTTTGAAAATGATACATCTCTTACCACTTCTCCAGGGGTATGCAAAATTTTGAGCACAACTGTGAGTATATATATATATATTCAGTGAATTATTTTAATAATGCAATACTCCAAGCTTCAATTGGCTTTATGAAGCAAATGTATTTTATTGCATGTTTTTTCTAACCCATACACTGGAAATTGACTGTATAGTAGCTAAGATGTTAAGTGTGTTATGACATGGTCTCTCATCTCCATAGCCTCAGGACGGTTTCAAGGCCATGTCACTTCCTGTTACACACTAATGGACATCGATTCAGGTGACATGATGTAAACATTTGTCAGGCTTTCAGGAATTGACAATGACAAGGACCTGACGTGAGGTACTTGTAAGCATCCAGATTTCCCAAAGGGAATTTAAATGTTATTCAGGGTTGTGTGACCTTATGCCTTCGAGCAAGTCTGTATGTGAAAAACAATGCTCTGTAATCAGAAGGATTACCTTTGTGGGACTTAGCCATTTGATGAACACCAAATCAAATCTGTCACATGGTTTGTTAACAACAGCTGTTTGAACACCAGTAATCAGCCCCTTAATCAGGTATACCAGTACTAGTTTGTTGTGTGTGGGTACAGAGCTTTTGGACTGATATACATTTAATTAGCTAGGTGCTTATATTTCTTATTCTGGTTAACACCAGACCCTTCTCAGTTCTGACTGAGAGTGGGACTGGGCAAGGTTAATTCACAGCTCATTTCCAAAGGGGCGTCACCAACGGACGCTGCTCAAATGCCTCTCGGCGCAATTGGATATTATAAGAGATGGCGACACATTTTTTTTTTATATGAAGGCTTCGCGTGTTGTTCTTTGCTCGGTTTTTAACAAAAAGGAAACGTTCAAATCTCTTAAAACAGACATGGTAGCTGAGCCCTGACCTCCTCACTATCGGCTCATCATCATTGGTGTAAAATGCTACCATGACATCAGCAAACATAGTTAGGTGGTGTTCTGCCATGCAGTCATGGGCTAACTAGGAATACAGAAGGGGACAAAGCATAACCTTAACATAACCCTGAGGGGCCCCTGTGTTAAAGATGGCTGTGGATGGTCACCACTTGTGGGCTGCCCCACATGCAGACTTGCTTGAAGGCTGGTTGTGTGATTAAATTGTAATGTGTTTTGCATTGATTTTGTAAAATGTTTACCATCTTGCTCTTATTTACAGCAAGCGTCTGAAAACCTTCCTCTTCAATTAGTACTTAAATTAGTTGAAATCCACTGTTGTCATATAATGTTTTGTTTCCTTCTCTAGCACTGTTTTTGTCTATTCACTGTTTCATATATTGAACACTCTTACTACTGAGTTGTGGTTGTTTCACCTAGTTTCTCTTAAATGTATGCACTCACTGTAAGTCACTCTGGATTAGAGTGTCTGCTAAGTGACTAAAATGTACATGTAAAATGTCCATCAGGAAGTCCAGAATCCAGTCGTAGAAAGAGGTGTTCATTCCCAGGATCCTGGGCTTAGTGATGAGCTTGGAAGCGATTTTGGTGTTGAATTCTCAGATGTAGTCAAGGAGCTACTTTCTGGCAGAATTGTCCAGATGGTAAAGGGCAGTGTGCAATTAGGACTTGTGTTTATGGATCTGTTAGAGCAGTATACTAATTGGAATCTGTTCAGAATGTTTTTGGTATTGATTCGAACCTGGACAAAATTAACTTATTTAAAATCTACAGATTTAAATGCCAGGTTGCCTTGGGCATATGGACAATGTTGGTCTGTTGAAAGCTTGTTGATATTATGGGTTGCCAGCTGGTATTCTTTATGGCATTGTGGCATTGCAAAATGTACCAGTTTAAAGACTTCACTCATATCAGGTGCAGCGAGGTGAGATCACAGTCACCTAGAACAGCATGCACACTCAGTTGGTGTTACTTTCCTTAAAGCTAGCATAGAAGGCCTTTAGCTCATTCTATATGATTGTGTTGCTAGGGCAATTTACAGCTGGTTGTCCCTTTGTGGTGTGTTATGGTTTGCAAGCCCTATATCCAATGAGTGTCATCACTATTGTGGTAGGGTTTAACCTAATTCTTATAATGACACTGTGACAGTTTTATGGCTCATGGTTGCAGGATTTCTTGTAACTTTCCGGATTTGTTTCAAACTCCATTAAAGCTGTCACCGTATGGGTGGTTTGTGTGAAGACAGAGGGAGACCGAGGCAGATAGATGGTAGATGAAATGGATGGTTTACTTGAAAGTCCAGAAAATGTACCAAAGAAGGATGTGCAGTTGCAGGTTTCAAAAGTTGTATATCACCACAACGGTATATAGACATATAAATACAACGTGCTCTATTAGCGGCACGGACGCTTAAACTAAAGAGCGTACGCATAGAGACTAACAACACTGCACTCTTTTCACAACTACACATACATATATCAATACTACCTCCTGGACGACAGTTTTCCAACACTGAAAATATAATATTCCATGAACCACGCCTTCCTATTGCTTACCTGATCTAATATAGAGCCTGAATGCACCGGTCACATGCTCTCAGCAATTAAACAAAGCTGCCCTAATTAACGCAGACTATATCTAAATGAACAGGAAGAAGGCGCCACACACAATATACACATACATATGAAATAACTAAACAAGTCAACAATGCATTACACTGGCCATAGTTAGAACACAAAGACACCCACAATAAATAATAAATACACATATATGTAAATGAGTCCTTACTCAGTTCAATGGAACAGGTCTCTCCCTAAGACACCTGCTACAAAAGCAACCATTCTGACATTTAGCTCATTACAGTTGACATTTCTTTAAGTATAACATTTTTGTTTTACATATGTACATATGTTCTGGTGGGGATATCATTTAAAGGTTTATTGAAGTCAGTAATGGCTTAAATTATCATGCTAGTATGTTTGTTCCCCTTCCTATGTAGGAACCACAGCTTTTGTGGAGCAATGACAACAATTACATTTGAGTCATTTAGCAGATACTCCTATCCAAAGACAGCTTCATGGATGACGTGTGTTACTATGTTTAAAGAGGCAGCTGGACAGCAGGCTGCCAGACCGCGGACGAAGCAAGGAAATATATTTATTTATGCACAGTACTTGTCTACACACTACTGTACTAATATTTACTCATCAATACCAATCATACACATCTATGCATGAATATACACATATACAGTATATAGAGATCATAAAACAAAGTGAAGTGATGATAACATTTGTGGAATGCAGTCTTAATTGAAATATGAATCCCAAACAATCAATCTCTTCACCAATACCTTGCGTCTCTGACTGAGTTTGAATCCGCTGAAAGTGAACAGCTTCATTACTTCAGAGGCCACACACTCACAGAAGGGTAAAATTGGTCTCAGGGATGGTATTGATCCAACCGCTCACAGCAGCACAGTTGTGACCAGACTCTTAACACTCTTTGTGATAAGCCCCCTGTGCCTGCCTCCTCTTATGTAGTCCATCTTTGAACTACGTTTCAAGCTCACTAAATATATCATAGAACCACTTGGGACTGTAAGCTTTTGCCTGATAGGGATAATTAAAAAGAACTGTTTACTACTCTGTATAATAACAGTTCTTTTGTTATTTGATCATGACCTTGTCATCTGCCCAGTGGCGAACCGGGGCATTTCCCGGTGGCCTGAGTGTCATTTTGTCTTGCCGTGAATTGTCAACTTCACCAGCGATAATGAGCAGGACGGATTAGTTGATGGACAATCCACGAACCAGGCACGACCCGCTCTTTCGCTGCAGTGCCGTCACGTCAGGTGCAATGATGTAATTCTGGCGATGATAGGATTACATTAAATTTAGATAATCTGTTAGGTTGCGTCCAGGCACGATAGTCCTCAGTTGGGGCTTGAGCCCCTGCTCTTTCCCCTTCAGACCAGTCACAGTCATGTTCTTAATTGGGGACGCCGGGCTCACATTATGTTTGGGACCAGAGTGAATGGAGTGGTGTTTAGTGCAAAAGACTAACTCCAAAGACTAACTCCAAACCCACCAAAGCTTCCCCTTATAGAAACTGTGACAGCGGAGCCCTCATGTGCCACTCCCCATCCCTTAACGGACCACCTTGAGCACACCAATCAGCAGGATGTCCCACCTGCATATTTGCTATCCCCCCCCAGTGAGCCAACCCTCAGAACAATATGCAACTTAACCAGTACAGGGTCCCCACACAGCTCCCCACTTACAAGCCCTTGACCCCGAGGGCACACAAAAAGTAATTAAGGCGACCCAGAGGCCTCCTTAACCATTTGGGTCTGTCCGTGGGTCTCTTTCACCGTATCGGTCTCAGTCCAGGCTTCGGTCTGGGTTTGGGTCTGTGTATGCAGTGGAGGCTCAGTGTGTCTCCAATATCACCCCCCATCGCCTCTCTCCCGATGGACCAATACACGCCGCCCCGTCGATGGTGTCTGCAGGTAGTACACTACCTCTCCTACCCTCGCCAGTGCCAGACACGGCCCGACCTAGACTTTGTCCAGTTTTCGGGCAACGTCCTTTTCTTCTGGCAGTGTTGTACAGCCAGACCAGCTCGCTGGCTTCAAAGTGGCATCCTTGCGTGCGTGTGTCATAGTTGCTTTTCTGCCCTGCGCCCGCCCCCTCCAGTTGAAGCCGGGCGAACTCGTGGGCAGTCTCGAGCCGATATTGGAGCTTTCTGGCATAGTCGAAGCCAGGGACATCTCCCTGTTCTCCTTGTGGGTGCCCAAAAATCATTTCCGCTGAAGTGCGCAGTTCTCTCCCCAATATAAGGAGAGCTTGAGAGCAGCCAGTGGAGTCCTGTATGAGGACCAGAGGGAGGTGCGTGTACCAGTCTTTTTGGTGCTAGTCTGTGACGATGGTCAACTGCTGGGCTAAAGTCATGTTGAATCTCTCCACCAAATAGTCACTCTGAGGCCGGAGAGGGGTGGTGCGTGTCTTCACCTCCAGCCGCTGGCACATTTCAGCAAACACTCAGGACTCAAGGTTCCTCCCCTGCTCTGTGTGAATCCCCTGCTCTCTGGAACCCCAAAATGGCTGATGAAGCCTCTCAGAAACATGTTGACGTAAGTCTTGGCTTCCTGGTTGTGGAGGGCATAGGCCTTGGGCCATTTAGTGAAGTATTCTATTGCTGTTAACACCCAACTATTGCCCCTCTCAGAAACATGGAATGGGCCCATGATGTCTACCAACACCCTTTCTAAAGGAGCCCCTACTGGGCACTGTTGTAGGTGGGCATGTGACTGACCAGGAGGACCCTTCCTAGCCACACAGCTGTCAAACTGTCTACTAAAGTCCTCTACGTCCCGTCTGTGTCTTTCCCAGTAAAACCCCTTCCTCAGTCGTCTTAAGGTCTTGGTCACCATAAAGTGTCCAGTGCCTATACCCCGATGTAACTGCTCTAATACACTCTGTCTTAGGTTCTTTGGGAACACTAGCTCCCAAGTGACCTCCCCTGTTGCTGGAGCCAGCCAACCCCTCTGTAGCACCTGCTCTGTCAGCCACAATGCCTGAAACGCCACACCCACTGCAGCACCGGGGCAAGCTCTGTGTCTTCCGCCTGCTTCTCTCTCCACTCGCTGATGTTGATCAGAGTCTCGCTGCACACAGGGGGCCAGCTGGTTCTCATCGGCTATCACACCCCCCTCTTCACACAGTGCTCTCTCTCTGACCACTCTTTCTTCACGGTAGCTGCAGCCTTTCTCTGTACAAGGCCGGCGGGACAGGGTATCCGATTCTGACGTTACTAGCGTCTGTGTCCATTATGAAGGGCTGTGATGGGTCAGGTGAGGGGAGGACAGGGCCTTGTCCTAGGACACATTTCAAGGAGTCTAAAGCTTATTGGCACTCTGTAGTCCAGCAAAACACCCGGTCTTTTCCAAACATGACTATGGGAGGAGCAGCGATGGTGGAGAACCCTTTCACAAGCCTGCAATAATTGGACGCCAGCTCCTTGACATGCTGGTTTGACTTTGGGGTCGACCAGCCTTTCACAGCGTCCAACTTATTGGGCCCAGTGCTGATGCCCCTCCCACCTACTCAATGGCCCATGAACGTCACCTCCCGCAACATGAAGTGACACTTCTCGGGGTGCAGCTTCAGTCCCGCCCACCTCATCCTCTCCAACACCTGCCTCAGTTCCTTCAGAGCCCCTTCAAAGGACGTGCTGTGGGCCAGGATGTCGTCCAGATAGACCAGGCAATGTCGTTTGGAGGCCTCCGACAGCACCTGGTCCATCAGGTGCTTGAACATGGCGGGAGCATGGCATAGACCAAAACACAGCACTTTGAACTGCCAGCGGCCTCAGTGGGTGGAGAATGTTTTCTTAGCCAACGTCATGCTCCCTCCGTGTGAATCAGTCTTTAAATCTCTGTCAGGAGATGTTGTTCCGCGTTAAGCCCCTCACGGTTCCTCCTACAGACGTCTTTCACTGCTGTCAAAGAGGAGGTGAAGTCGGGACATGTGACATGGGCTGCAGCATGTCTGTCTCCAAACGGTGAGGTGGGGCGTGGGAGCGCAGGGGCAGTGTATCAGTGTTCTCTCTTTTCAGCAAGATGGGGTCCACTGGAGACAACTGGTGGACAGCAGCGGCTGAAGCACTTCCCCTTCTCCCACCGCCTTCGCAGGAGATGTCGAAGAGCAATCCCTCCACTAAACAGCTTCCCGGGTATAGACATTTTTACCTCAGGCTCACCCCCAAATCCCAAGGTGCTCAGGTCTAAATGGCAGCCAGTTCTAAATGCTTTCCCTCCGTCTCGTCCAGCCATCTCTGTGGTGGTAGCTGATAGCCAAAGAAAGCCCAGGTAAAATCACTTCTGACACCAGTGTAGCGGCTCAGTCAGGCGGCTAGAATATGCTGGAGGCACAGATGGAATTTTCAAGCGATTTTAATGCTAAATAAACTCAGACAGCTATAGGCTACTGCCCACGCCCTAACTACACTCACTCACGCACACTTACACCTATAGGGAACAACCCCGGGAGGGGCGGCAGTGGCTCAGTGGGTGAAGTAGGTTGTCTAGCAACCGGAAGGCTGGTGGTTCGATCTCTGAGTCACCCTGACCAAGGGTCGAGGTGTCCATGAGCAAGACATCTAACCCGAACTGCTGAATGAGTGAATGGATGGGTGAATGTGAAGCACTGTAAAGCGCTTTGGCCATTGGTTAGAATAAAGTGCTATATAAATGCAGGCCATTTACCATTTGCTAACACAACACTTGCTAATACTAATGACACAGGTTTTAACACAACAAAGGTGGAGGCAACAGACTAACCCCAAACCATCCAAAGCTTCCCCTTATATAAACAGCAACACTGGAGCCTTCATGTGCCACTCCCCATCCCCCAACCGACCACCCTGAGTGCACCAATCAGCAGGATGTCCCACCTGCATAATTGCCACCCTCTAGTGGGCCAACCCTCAAAACAACATGCAATTAAAACAGTACAGGGTTGCCAGAATATATTATATAAACAAAAGCAGAAGTTTGTTTGCAGCATGCAGAGAGTATTGCTGTGTTCGTCATCGAGCAGAAAATGAAAAAGAAAAGTGGGCTTTTCTCATCTGATCTAGGTAATCTTCATTAGCTGAAGCTACGAAGCTCAATTTTAAGAGTTGATACACAAGTTGTACATAATTTTAAAGCTTACAACCACCTCTTGACATTGGTGGTTTGTGGTGAATGTGACTAACTATGAAAGTGCAAGTTACACAGATATGATAGCTAGCCAACAGTCAATCCCTGGCTTCTCCAGAATCAGATTATTCCATATGCTACAAACTATTGTTTAGTTGTCAATTTAACGTGTGGTTTAACTATACCTGCCTTTCTCTAGCCTCCTCTGCAGAAAGAGCTGCCAGCCAGTCAGAGGCATGCAACTTGTTAAGAAGAAGAACGACAGAGTAACAGGACTGCAAGCAGTCAACAAATAGGGGAATGATACAGCATAGAGAGGTAAATTAGGAGGAAAGACTGGTCAATACTTATCAAAAGTATGGAACCACTCTTTTGGCTCATCCAGTTTATGTAGCTATTTAATACTTTGATTTATAAATTTACAGTAAAATAATCTGCCATGTTAATAGTGCATGGTGTAGTCTATGTTACTCTTTTTTCATTTGAAACCTACATTTTTACTAAACTAACTATACTGTAGACAAAAAAATGAATCAATTTCAAAAACTTCTAAGTTTTAGTTCAGGTAAGGAAATCAGTCAAGTGAATAAATAAATTAAGCCAAAATATATGTATTTTCCATGATGGGAAAATGCATATGCACCGTGAATCTTGACCTACACTGTAAAGATAGCATTTATAGTTTTGTTCAATACATCAATTTGACTGATTTCCACAACTAAACTGGTCTGTGACATCAGTGAAATCTTTGCATGATGCTTTATTTTGGTTCAGTTAATTTACTGATTATTTTATATGAACTGTAACTCAATAACTACTTGAAATTGCTGCTTATCTATTCATGGTCAGTATAGATTTAAATTAAATAGCTTGGCATATGTGCTGAATTGGTAAGAGAGAGCACAATGTCAAAACAAAATCTGGTATTGTATGAATATATTTGTGAATATATTTGTGATGGGGGCCCAGGCATATGTTTTTTTATGGTAGCCAGGATTACTTAAAATGACCCTAAGTAAAATGACTGACAATGCCATATTTACAGTATGTCTTTGCACAGTTTTAATTAGGAAATAGAAATGTATTGTTAAAACAACAACACTAACAATTAGAATATTAATAGAATAGTCGATATAGAATTCTGCCCTGCAAAGGACAAAGCCCTTAACCAATATTGGTAAAGAATTTGTCATAATTTTTGGAACAATAAAAATCTGCTTTATCATATGGACAAATATATTGAGTCAATTTTGTTGTTTTTTGGAGAGAATAGTGGGTTGTCTTTGTCACATTTCCAATATTCTGCCTACAATTTCAACACTTTTAAGTATTTTTTCTCAGGTCTATGCTTTGCCTTTGTAGAGCAGAAAATTCCAATAAATGGTCAGGTGTTTGTGTGTGTGGTGGTATAGTAGGGTGTCCTTTTTTTCTTGAGCCGCTGCCCCCTAAAATGCCAAAATGGCTCTGGTTACATCACGGTTGTTAAGGTTATTGAGCTTGTTGTGCTATTGTCTATAGTGTGAGAAACAGAGCGCACTGTCCTATCAATACGGTCATGGCTAGCGTCAGTGAGTTGCTTTCCAATGTGAGCGACAAAATGCATTGTTGTTTTACTATGTTTTAGAAAGCTACCGGTAACGTGGCGAGAGTTTTCTCCATTCAATATCATTTTAAATAGGATTGGAACCTGACAGAATAATATAACTTGCAGCTGTTTAAAACAACCCTTTTGGATTTTCAATCAAAATATGATCCTATAGGACTCAGATTAAAATTGTTTGAGCTTTTTTGTATAGGATTTGCATAGGTGTCACAACCTGCCAGGGACGTCAACTAGGTTGTGGCTGAAAAGGACGATTTAGCTGAGTATGGACTCATAAATGTAATAATAATAAATGTATATGTATATTTGGGATGTACTGGAGTATTCTTGTGTTTTGGGGGGTTATCATGCCAGTACTTATGTACTGTGGTTTAGGTTATATTAAGTGTATTATTGAGTGGTTCTGTTGTGTTCTGGTGCCTTCCCCTCATTTACCTGGTACAGGTAGGGACTGAGTGTGCCTAATTACCAGATTCCATCCAGCTGGTAAATCAGTCCCTATATTAGTCCAGGTGAATGAGAGGAAGGCGCGGTTCATTAATAATCTGTGATCTTCTGTAGCTTGTGGTATTTAACAGTAGTGGTGGTTTTCCTTATTTTGCATTATTTTACGACTCTCTACATCGTGTGCCTCGCCACGTACAAGCGAGTGTAAGTAGACTAGACATATTTGAGTGAGTTGCGTATTCCCAGAAGTGTGTTTATTCCCTGAAGTTGTGCCATCCTCTATGTCAATTCCTCCTGTTTGATGCATGTTGGGTAGCCATCGCTACTTCATTAAAAACATAACTACAAGCACACTCCAGCGTCTCCTTCCTTCATCTACACACCACGCTAATCGTGACAATAGGAACAAATCCAGTTAGACTTTATACTAGAATTTTCTTACAGGATTTCCATATTGTTGATACGTTTGGATTAAATCCAAAATAACTTAGCAGATCAACTATGGAGTTAAATCTACAGGTTGTGACAAGAAAATAAACAAATACTTATGAATATATACAGTGCCTTGCGAAAGTATTCGCCCCCCTTGAACTTTTTGACCTTTTGCCACATTTCAGCCGTCAAACATAAAGATATGAAACTGTAATTTTTTCTGAAGAATCAACAACAAGTGGGACACAATCATGAAGTGGAACAAAATTTATTGGATATTTCAAACTTTTTTAACAAATAAAAAACTGAAAGATTGGGCGTGCAAAATTATTATGTTAATACTTTGTGGCGCCACCTTTTGCTGCGATTACAGCTGTAAGTCGCTTGGGGTATGTCTCTATCAGTTTTGCACATCAAGAGACTGAAATGTTTGCCCATTCCTCCTTGCAAAACAGCTCGAGCTCAGTGAGGTTGGATGGAGAGCGTTTGTGAACAGCAGTTTTCAGTTCTTTACACAGATTCTTGATTGGATTCAGGTCTGGACTTTGACTTGGCCATTCTAACACCTGGATATGTTTATTTGTGAACCATTCCATTGTAGATTTAGATTTATGTTTTGGATCATTGTCTTGTTGGAAGACAAATCTTTGTCCCAGTCTCAGGTCTTTTGCAGACTCCATCAGGTTCTTCCAGAATGGTCCTGTTTTTGGCTCCATCCATCTTCCCATCAATTTTAGCCATCTTCCCTGTCCCTGCTGAAGATAAGCAGGCCCAAACCATGATGCTGCCACCACCACGTTTGACAGTGGGGATGGTGTGTTCAGGGTGATGAGCGGTGTTGCTTTTTGCATTGTTGCCAAAAAGTTCGATTTTGGTTTCATCTGACCAGAGCACCTTCTTCCACATGTTTGGTGTGTCTCCCAGGTGGCTTGTGGCAAGCTTTAAACAACAGTTTTTATGGATATCTTTCAGAAATGGCTTTCTTCTTGCCACTCTTCCATAAAGGCCAGATTTGTGCAGTGTATGACTGATTGTTGTCCTATGGACAGACTCGCACACCTCAGCTGTAGATCTCTGCAGTTCAGCCAGAGTGATCATGGGCCTCTTGGCTGCATCTCTGATCAGTCTTCTCCTTGTGTGAGCTGAAAGTTTAGAGGGACGGCCGGGTCTTGGTAGATTTGCAGTTGTCTGATACTCCTTCCTCCTTACATTTCAATAGTATCGCTTCCACAGTGCTCCTTGGGATGTTTAAGCTTGGGAAATCTTTCTGTATCCAAATCCGGCTTTAAACTTCTCCACAACAGTGTCTCGGACCTGCCTGGTGTGTTCCTTGTTCTTCATGATGCTCTCTGTGCTTTCAACGGACCTCTGAGACTATCCCAGAGCAGGTGCATTTATACAGAGACTTGATTACACACAGGTGGATTCTATTTATCATCATTAGTCATTTAGGTCAACACTGGATCATTTAGAGATCCTCACTGAACTTCTGGAGAGAGTTTGCTACACTGAAAGTTAAGGGGCTGAATAATTTTGCTCGCCCAATTTGTCAGTTTTTTATTTGTTAAAAAAGTTTGAAATATCCAATAAATTTCGTTCCACTTCATGATTGTGACCCACTTGTTGTTGCTTCTTCACAAAAAATTACAGTTTTATATCTTTACGTTTGAGCCCTGAAATATGGCAGAAGGTTGAAATGTTCAAGGGGGCGAATCATTTCGCAAGGCACTGTATATATATATAGAAATATATATATATATATATATATATATATATATATA
>JACXGM010033483.1:0-12264 GCA_016801145.1 Umbra pygmaea
AGGGCAAAGAGCAGTCAGGGGCAGAGTTCGGGGCAGCGCCTGAACATGGACCAGGAAATGGCCAGGTTTAACATTTTTAAATCATGGTCATAAAAAAACAACTGTGTATGTAACACTAATGATTTCAGTGTATAACATTTTATAATTGTAATGGTTCTCAAAAATAATTAATGTAAATTACTGATTGTCCTTATTTCAAAATATTGTACAGTAAGTACTGTTTACTTACTGTAAAACATTTTGCAGGTCTTTCCCTGGATTTTTTAGGTGGGGTTCAAAGCGCAGCTCTACGCCCTACTCAAAGCGCCTTTGTGCCAGCAAAGGTTGTAAAGCAATTGAACCCCGTCAATTTTACTGTTTTTCTCATGTGTAAAAACAGTGAAATGACCCCTACACCAGCGCCATGATAATTTGTGGCAATAGTGAAATTGTGATGTATCATAATGTTATAATAGACCATATACTGGCCTACCTGGGACTGCATCGCCAGTTATCCTATTCCTGGTCAGGACCCACAATGTTATTGTTCTATGGGGAGAAGATGACAGTTAAGATAACGTTACCAATGGGACAGCTCCATACAGCATTATTCATGCTACTGTGACACTGACAATCTCATTCTGGTGAAACATTCAATCTTATTCTCGTTAGAAGTCTTGAAATACAGTTACAGTCAAAAGTGTCCCCTTTCCTGGCATTGATTAAACTTGTCATCTCGTACTGACAGCGCTCGTTAACGGCTTCAGAAAGTTAGTTAACGTTACTGAACTGTCTTTATTTCGCGACCTCCATATTAATCAACATGCCATTTAAAGCTACGATCATGTCTCTGCATGTTACAACTATAAACTAAGATGTTACTTAAATGTAATAACGTTTACAGTTGCACACACGTTAGCTAACATTAACAATATTGAAACTTAACTTAAACTTGATATTTAACTTAATTCTAACTTAACATGACAACAAAACATCTATTAACGTTACAGCACATATACCATACATATTCAATACTTACATTTATGAATCTTTTTTTTAATTCCAGTAGTTTGTTTTGGTTGAGTGAAATTTATCTGTCGGTCTATCAACTGTCATAACAGGACTCAACACTTGGCCGCTGCAAGCCCCATTGCGTGGATGAAGGCACGGAACAACTTCCGGGGCACGGAACTATCGCTTAAAACCTCTTTAGCCAATGGGGATGCACCCTTGTAAGGCCCACCCCCGCAAGAGGTTTGTGCAAGAATTGCAATCAAAAAGTTTGGAAGCGTAAACGAGAATCCTGGGAGCGAAACTGCAAACGTGATAAAGAGAGCAAAAGACGGATCATTGTGAAAGAATTTGTAGGAACTGTAAACAAAATTACAAGTTATCAAAAAATAAAAGACCAATAGTTTACAACTACAAAAATGTTTTGTTTGCAAATTTTAAGTTTTGCTTTCAAGATTAATATTTTTTTAATTGAGTTAGTAATTTTTGTTTGATATTCTAAAAGTTTTGTTTGATATTATTGGCACAAATCTGATTCCATAGAAAATAAGGAAAATAAAACAGTATAATTATAGGCAGGAACTGTATTGTGATTCAGCACATATAAAATGTTCTTAATCTTAGAGCTAGTAAACCTTGATGGACAGTATCCCATTCCAGAGGCTGAAGACCTAAGAAAGCATTTTGAGGTAATGAGAACACAGCTGTAGTTGAAGTTAAGGGCTTTTGTGTTTTTGTTCAGCATTTAAAATGGCTTGGCTATCAACCATCTGGATTTGTTCTAAATTAAGACAGTTAATGTTAACACCTACTGAAAAAGGAAAGGTACTGGTAATGTGGCCAAAATTATGTTTACATAATTACAAGATCGCAAATGTATTTCAAACAAAAAATCTAACATTATCAATTGATTTAAGCAGTTGAAAGAAAATGGTGTCTCATTAATAAATGTACCTATACTGCCAAAACTTCAGACACCCATATGCAAGTTATTTCATGATCTTTACAATGGGGAGAACATTCTGAGGTGAAAGTTATTTGTTTGTCAAACAATAAGGTGTGTCAGAGAGTACAAAATAATGAACTATTACAGGAATATTATATCCCTCTCTGGGATTCATTTTGAAAGGTACTAAATTAGCCTGTGGCCAGGAACATTTTCATGTATTATGATGACTACATACTAGACAAGGCCAACTCAGTGTAACTCCATTTACATATAACAAAAGTAAAAAATCTGATGTCCTTATAGTCATGGTTTGTTAAAAAATGTTTTAGATTCAATATTCATCGTATCAGAAGAGCCTTGACGTCACAATGTTAATCTAATTAAGTTTGACCCTATGAGAAATAAACTGTTTCTCACTATATTGATTGTTCGCTGTCTTTAAAATAAACTGTATTCATTAACTCAATTACTGAACTGTTTCTTTACAGAAATTCTGAAAGCGATTATTTATTTCTGCAGAAAACTTCACTCCAGAAAGAGCTGTGTCAATTCTAACTCTCAACTTCAAAGGAATGGAATCAGTCCAGCTAACAAAGACCATACACAAAACCCAGTGTTGAAATACAGACATTTACTTTAGGAAGTGCTACAAAAAAACTGTTTTGCTCACTCGCTAATGAGCCAGCTTGCAGCAATCAACGGCAGAAAAACATCCTTCGAAGTCTGTCCTCCCTCACTGATATGTGCTAGACAGATAAAAGCTGTTATTGAAGCATATTCAAGTACATTCTTCTGGAATTGTGTGGATCGTTTAGGTAGTAGATTACATAGAAAAAATCCAAAACAATTCTTCTGTTTCCTTTGTGGAAAATTAATAAATGGTTTACAGGTTATTAACAGTGAAAGAGAGGTGAATCATCTGGGACAATGCGTAATATGTAGCATGTGTTTGGCTGTCCTGGATGGACATTTTAAGGGCCTGCTCAGATTCCCACCCCCCTTCCTACTCAGTGTTGAATGTTTACTAATTTCTGCTGCAGCTAATGGCCAATTTTGTGCTTTTGTTTGCTGGAATTCCATTCCCCCCCAACCCCGTCCATAAAAGACAATGGTGTTCTTCAGCCCTGCACGTTTTCATCACCATTCACCCAACAAGGCAGGCCGGAATTATTGGTCTCCGTTTAGGAGCACACTGTCTCACTTTTGAAATGAGGGGATGACAAAAACAACACAAATCTACACTCACTAATTTGAAGGACACACAATTGCATCATTTATTTTGTCGTCTTTTCTTCACAATGTTTATAATAGACAAAAGCTAGGTATAAATTAAGCCGGCTTACGCATGTTGAATGGGACTAAACGTGTGATTCACTTCAGACCCTTTCAGGCTCACCTTTCTCAAAGGACTTTCTCCTTCAGACTTTGATTTCATGCAAATAGCTGAGGGAAGGTTAGAGAGAATGGGACTATTCAGAGATGTAATATGATGTGTATGTTGGAAAGTTGCTTACTGACATGGGACTAGGTGTCTGTTGTGGTTTTCTGATCTTTGTGGATCATTCTTCACAATTATCCCTGATTTGGCTTGGAATGGCAAAACAATGTTCAGCATACACAATGGTACACACCACATTGAAACCATCAAAGCCCACCACTGATTGTTTGGTGTGGGGAGGACAGCACCCCCGGGACTGGTTGATGTGAAATTCATTCAATTCATGGAAAAAGAAGCATTCAGAATTCATTGAGAAATGTACTTCGAAGCAGGAGAAGTTTCAAGTGATCACACTCAACTTTAATACAACTCCAATGAGAAGGGATTCTGTCCTTGTCTCGAGAAAAAATAAGATTGATCCAAAAATAAGATTTACATATTGAATCCTTTTGTTGCAGTACATAGTGTACTGTAGGTGGAATTCATTAACATATTAAACTTAGCCAAGTTGTTAGTCATTCTGTTTTAGTAACACTATTTGCATGGCCCTCCAGGGGATAGGTGAGTAGTCTGCGTCTGTGTGTTGGCTGCTTACCAGGTGTAATTTACAGTCAACAAAATGTGTGTAAATGTGGCATCAGCACATTCTTTCAGATACTGCCTTCTGGGAGAGTTAGCGAAAAGGAAATTATCAAGAGACCTACAAGGTAGATATTTACTAACAAAATCACTTTCCCCTACCTCTGACCTTAGTGAATATCTCATTTTTGTGTCTACCTGTTTGAGAAGAAATATCCATTTGTCTCATCTAATCTCGTCATTAAATAGTGATACCTATCGCGGTTTACCACAGGGGGAGTTTTATAAAAAATAAAAAGGTAAAGTTTTTGGCCACCTGGTAGCATCAGTGTGCACTGTGCACAACAGTTGTTAATACAAAACTGTTTGGCTCACAGCCGTTTATAATTTGCCTTGCTTAATATAGCATATATCTGTGTCATTAAAGAGTTTTAGATATTATTGTATTGAAAGAGACATCACGTGTTGAAGAGAAGCAAGGCAAAAATCGGTTTTAAAAATATTACCTGTGTTCTAAGTATGCAGCTCTCTACTTAATGATGTCGTTAAATATCCCACTGAACGTCATGGGACCAACATTTTTGAATTTGTGTTGAGGAGACCATTACCCTGTCATAATAAAAATGTGAATCTCATAGATGTTGGTGTAGAGAGACAAAATGCAGGGAGTGGTGTTCTTGTTTATTTCATGGAGGTTGACAGTAAGGACCTAATGTAGTGTTCAGGAACAGCTGACGAACAAGATATAGGAGCTGCAAAACGGGTATAGATAAAGCTATACTATTCTCTAACATGGCATAAATGCTGGTAGCTAATATACAGAGCATACTCCTGGCTCAACCATACCATAAACATTACTTCCGACACATACAGTGGTGAAGGCACTCATAGTAACATAATGTCCATCAGCTATACTCCAAACTATTGTAACAAGGATCCTCACATGAAGATACTTCAACACAAAACAGAGGTCTGAACCTTCAATGACGTGCACCATACCTCCTGTACACTGAGTCTAATATAGCGGCCTTCATCACATTACTGACCGGTGTGGGTATTTACCCAGAACCCCAGTCATGTGTAAAGAGTAACCAAGTGCCGGCTGTACATCTCAGTGTCCAAAAGGTGGTGAGCCAAACCCACATAGTACGTATTCACAGGCAATATATTAATCTACCACATAAACCACAATAGTCCAATAAATTAATATATACACAGTTTTTTTCGTTCCATGCCACGTAATCCCTATCAGTCCCTAAATGACATGACAGTGAGACATTTTGAAAATACTACGAATAAGTCTCAGGGACAGTTAGTTCTGAGTGCTTAATGCTTTTATACACTTCTTTGGTTATAGTAAGTGAAACACCAAAAACTATTAGAACAGTTTATTCATGATGTTTCTGTGGTAGTTTTATTGAGAAGTTCATTAGGAGAGGAGGACAGGTACAGTATATAGGGAAAGGCAGAGAGAAAGCACAGTAAAAATGCATTGATGGATTTAACACCCTGAGTGTCAAATGCAACACATGCAAAAATACCCAATACACAATCAGTGTTGAATCAACAAGTATTGAGTCATGTAACAGTGTACAGTGTAGAAAGATTAACACTGGGTGTGGATATCACGTGGGGTCCCTCAAGGTTAAATTTTGGGGCCTATACTGTTTAATTTGTATATGTTACCCCTTGTTAGCATTATTTGGAAACATGGTATTCATTTTCACAACTATGCAGATGACACACAATTGTGTATCTCTGCATCTTCGGATGTTCTTAGCCATGTTAACACTTTGGTTGAATGCATGTCTGATATAAATATATGGATGGCAGAGAATTTTCTACAATGAAACAATTTAAAAGTGAGTACATGGTCATTGGTGCCAAGCCTCAAAATAGAAACTAGCATCCCTTTTACAATCATTAATTCAAGTTAATTAAAGGACAATTGTAGAGTAAAATAAAACTTTTAAAATAATATTTTAAATGTTACCATAGAATGATTTGTCATATACAATGCTTTGCCTGCCATTTTTTTCTGAGAACAAACCAAAGTGACTTTCAGCCGCTTCTATTTCAGATTGCACTGGGTCCAGAATTCAATGTGAAGCTAGTGCCCTTCTCCTAGCTTAACACTTTGGTGATGTTAAATGTAGCAATAAAGCTCTAGCTAGCAATTTACCATACTAGCTAGCAATTCACAGTAACCAGCAACAGGTAACAAAAAAGAGACATGCTAGCAAGCTAGCCAGCTAGCTCGTTAGTTAGCACCATATCAACCCCTGTGACAAATATGGCTCCGACGTTAGCTCGACAGCTACTCCGCAGTCGAGTGACTTCATCTTTAAGCTAGCTAGTTAGCTGCCGTGCTGTACTTTGACCAGTGCAGTAAATCAGTCAGTAATTCCTCAGAAGTTGATAGACAGCTAGATATCCTACCAGGCTCCATTTAATACAGGCCTGACAGTATTCTGTGAGAGATTACTTTTTATTTTATTCCGTTCCTCAAAGTATTAACTCTACTTTCTGTCATTATTTCCCAACATGTCGACCGACAACTATACAACCTACCTAGCTGAAAATGGAGTCACTTTAATTTTATATCATGTTTATCCAATTATTCACAAAACAATTCCAGTTTAGATAATACTAATCAGCTCCTTACAGTACCTGTCATTAGAAAGCTCTTTCTAATGAGGGAATGAAGCCATGCAAACCACTTCGGCTCTTAGAAACAACACACGCTGCACTTAAAGGTAAACCAACTGACTACTTTCAACAGAGAAAAGTTAAACAAATTGGGCAGCAGCAGGTTTTGAAAACCATTCAATCAACCAAGGTTGTCTGGCTTCACGGCCCGGCTAAAAGAAGTCACCCCCCTGTGTGAGTTTACTCACTGTGTAATACACAGGGAAATGCTGGGCAGTCTGAAATTGTCCCCAGATCTTTTCATGGTATTGATGAATGTGATTAAAGTTGTAAATTATATCAAATACCATGCGCTCAACACACGCCTGTTTGCAGAACTTTGCGGGGAAATGGATGCGGAACACAAACATTTTATTTTAGGCTTTTACTTAATTATTCATTAGGTGTGTAGTTTCTCTGTTGTTATGTTTGTCAGTAAAGCGCTTTGAGAAAGCAACTTTTAAAGGCGTTATATAAAATAAATGTATTATTAATATTATTATTATTATTATTACACACAGAAGTTAGATGGTTGTCGAGAGGAAAGGCCCTTACCCATGTGTTTAAACTATGTGACCTATTTATTTATTTTTTTAAACAATCTCCTTTGGCAAACTACTTGCCGGTAGATTGCCAAGCTGGCATACCTGTCAGATATATTCAACCTCCTGAATAAATGAAATCTGTCACTGCAGGGCAGGATGACCATTGTCTTCAAACTGGCTGACAAAGTTTCCGCCTTTAAGAAAGAAATCTAACTGTGGAACCGAAGAGTGCGCAAGGGTGTTTTTGACATGTTTCCTACCTTATCAGAGTACCTGGAAAAAATTGGGATTTGTCCTTGTCTAAACTGATCGTTGAACACTTGACAGCCCTCTCTGAAGAGTTAGAATGTTACCTTCCCGCTGCTAGTATCACACAAGCTTTAAAGGAATGGATCAGAGACCCATTTGTCAACACCCTTAAGGATCCATTGATACACAAGAATGAGATGTTCATTGATCTCAGGAATGATGGTGGACTAAAACATTTGTTCAATGCAACATTGTCTCATGCATCTTTTTGGTTAAAACCCAAAGCCGAATATCCTGACCTCTATGTACGGGCAGTGTATACATTACTGCCTTTTCAAAAAACCTATATGTATTTTTTCTGCGATGGCAGCCATCAATACACATTTGCAGAGTAAATTGGAAATCAAGAACCCGCTGAGAGTGTCACTAAGCCCCATCACACCTCGCTACAACAAGCTTAGGGAAGCGGGCCCAGGGATCCCATTACAACCGTACATCTCAGAATTTCTCCCAAATTACCTTCTCAGGAAACTATTTTAAAAACCTGAATTACGTTATATGCCAACATATTTAGGGTTTTTTACGTTTTAACTGCACGTTTCGTTATTAGGCTATATTTGTACTTCAATTACGTTGCTCCAGTACATTTCGTTTAGCGGATTTATGCAAGAACATTCCACACATTCCATAGCGTTCAAAATTATATTGCAACATTCACAGTTAAGGTTAGGTAGGAGGATACTAACGGTTAAGGTTAGATATGACATTAATGAAGTTAAGGTTAGAATTAAGGTTAGGGTTAACATTACAAAAACCGATAATCGCGTGTCTGCATGCGATGTAGAACAAAACACACACAAAGTGTCGGTCTGGATTTGAACTCGCAAACACTGACATGCAAGTCATAAATTTATACGCCCGTCCACCATCCCTGACCGCCACCCTAGCAAAAACGACGCTATTTACATGCTACGTCATGATCTTCATTTGTTCATATTTAACGTTATTCGAGTGTTCAATTTAGTTCTCTACAATCGTAATTGACCCTCTCATACGTTCATATTTCACATATTTCGGTTTTACAAAATAGTTCCCTCAGAATGTATTTCATGTGATTTAGGGCTGTCCCATTAATAGGTGAGTGTTAATATACAGTATTTTTTATGTGCACATAACAGTAGGCCTTATTACACAAATACATTTTTTTTAATTATCTCCATAATTTCCAAAATATTTTGCATTACTTAAAGCTAAAGTAACTTGCAAGAAAGTGTGAATATATTTACAAATGACATTGGTGATTGATTTTAAAGGTTTAAAAATGATCACTATCATTAGTGATAGGTCCATATTATGCCAGTCAGTGAATATGAGTGTCAGTGAGGCAACTTCATTCTTGCATGATTTCTGTAAGTGTTTTATGGAAGCTTTTTGCCCAGTTACTTTCAATACTATACAATGTGATTAAGATAACATGTACACATTTCGTGAAACAATATTTAGTCTACTGTACATGTCGGGAAACAATTGTTTTACTAGTATGGAAAGAAAGACATGTAACTATGGGGCAATGCATGTGCAAACTATGTTACAAACTAGTTGTCTTCTATTTAGGTTTAGGACAATGTTACATTTGCTACATTTGGTTGCAAATGCAGTTGTGCAAATAAACACAGCATACGGTAGTCTCCTCTCTGTATTCAAGCAGCTCTTTATCAGCAGAATCTGATCAAGTAAAAATAAATTACAAAAGATATAGGTGTGTTTATAGTTGCAGATATGTGCCCATCTTTTGCCAATTAAACTAAAAACTGATCTTTAATAACTAATTTTTTGCACTGTACAAAAAATATGACTTACCGTGTCACTCAAATGGCAATACGTACTGTACCATGGGTTAGGCATACTCTTACACTCCTAGAGGCTATTAAAAACATGTTAAATGTGCCGTTTTTGCTATCACATTCTCTTATTATTTCTTTACACACAATACAACTGAATTTGGTTACAATTCACTAGCTTTACAATGAATTCACAATGTTTATTGCAATGAATTAAACTAGCGCTATTAGTTTGAAATGAAATATATGAGTTAGTGTTGTGGGCATTATATATTGTTGCCAGGCAAACGGGCTCTGGAGTGCATATTGTATCGTGATACGCATATACATCCAGCCCTAGTGGAAACATGGGGGCCTCAAAACAACTCTCAAATGAGCTGAATACAAAGATTGTTCAACATTATGGGAAGACTACAAAAAGCTATCAGTGTCCATAGTGAGGAAATGGAAGACCACAGGCACAGTTCTTGTTAAGGGTGGAGGTGGCAGGCCAAGTAAAATATTGGAGAGGCAAAAACAGCCCACAGACCACCTCCAAAGACCCACAACATCATCTTGCTGCAGATGGTGTCACTGTGCATTGTTCAACAATTCAGCGCACTTTGCACAATGAGAAGATATATGAGAGAGTGATGTGGAAGAAGCCTTTTCTGCACACACGCCACAAACAGTGTCGCTTGAGGTATGCAAATGCACATTTGGACAAGCCAGCTTCATTTTGGAAGATGCTGTGGACTGATGAAACAAAGTCATACCAAGGGGCATCATACATGGCGGCAAAAGAACACAGCGTTCCAAGACAAACACTTGCTACCCACAATATAATTTGGTGGGGGTTCCATCATGCTGTGGGGCTGTGTGGCCAGTGCCGGTACTGGAAATATTGGTAAAGTAGAGGGTTGCATGGATTCCACTTATCATCAGCAGACACTTAAAAATATTTTACAGGAAAGTTGACAAAAGTTTTCACAAAGTCACAAAGTTGAAGTTACGCCAGGGCTGGATATTTCAACAAGACAACCCAAAACACTGCTCAAAATCTACTCTGGCATTTATGCAGAGGAACAATTACAATTTTCTGGAATGGCCATCCCAGTCCCCAGACCTGAATATCATTGAAAATCTGTGAGGTGATTTGAAGCGGGCTGTCCATGCTCGGCAACCATCAAACCTAATTGAACTGGAGATGTTTTGCAAGGAGGAATGGTCCAAAAATACCTAACAATCAAAATGAACCTGCTGATCCAAACACCTAATTATTTATAAATGAAAATCATGGAAATTGTCAGGGGTGCCTAAACTTTTGCATAGGACTGTATACTGTATATGGTTTAAGATTATTTATCCAATAAAGTGGATTCAGTTTTAAAAACCACTGGCACAATTTTTACAGTGTCGCGTTTTTCAGAAGGTCTTATATATTAATATAACGTGGATTATAACTAATTACTTTTGATACCAAGTAATAAGTAAAGAAATATTATTACTTTCAAAAGGAGTCATGAGTAAAAAGTAAACTACTTCCTGAGTAACTTGCCCAACACAATTGCTGACCATGTCCATCCCTGTATGACCACAGTATAACAACCTTCTAATTCCTCCTTCCAGCAGGATAACATGTCACAAAGCTCACATCTCAGTATGCTATCACATCTTAATATCACAGTATCTCAATCCAATCGAGCACCTTTGGGATGTGGTTGATTGAGAGATTTGCATCATGGATGTGCAGCCATCAAATCTGCTGCAACTGTGCGATGCTATGTATATGGACCAAAATCTCTGAGGAATTTTTCCCACACCTTGTTGAATATATGTTTCAAAGAATTAAGGTAGTTCTGAAGGCAAAATGGAGTCCAACCCGGTACCTAGGTGTACCTAATAAAGTGGCCGGTGAGTGTAGATGTATATCAAATGTATTTTTGTGCAATTCCCTGAATTAAAATACCTACATTCCTGGTAATGTATAATTCAAAAACCTTAACACAGCACCAAAACACATTACACTAAACAGGTCCAGAGCTCTATTCTGAATTATAAACAGGATTGACCATGGTATACAGTATGTGACCCAGTAGTGTACATAAAAACAATTAGCCACCATGCAGAAGTTGAATTTGAAAGTGTTCTATTTTCCAGCCTACAAAGTGAAACTTAACACATAGACTCAGTTGGTATACAGTTTGACCTGGACTGGTTAATTCCAACTCTAAACAGATTTGCATGTAATGTACATTATTGGATTGAAATATTCAGAAGTATTTATTTGCGTAATTTCAAGGTAAACACTGAACAAAATGGCACTCTGTGCACATGGCTAATTTGCATATGGGCTTGTAGATCCTTCCTTGATCAGACAGTCATCGTGTCACTCATCCATCCCAATTTTCAAATGTTGGCAACCCAGAAACTAACATTCTGATATGCTTCTTTAGTGTTTTCTTCTCACCCTGGGCACATAGCTAATTTGCATAAAGTCCAGTGTTCTGTGAGGCATAGAAATTCACTCTACAAAATCAAAAGTAAAACTTACCAGGCATATACTTAGTCATAACGTGTATATATATATAAATACATATAATATACAGGTCCTTCTCAAGAAATTAGCATATTGTGATAAAGTTCATTATTTTCCATAATGTAATGATAAAAATTAAACTTTCATATATTTTAGATTCATTGCACACCAACTGAAATATTTCAGGTCATTTAATGTTTTAATACTAATGATTTTGACATACAGCTCATGAAAACCTAAAATTCCTATCTCAAAGAATTTGCATATTTCATCTGACCAGTAAAAGAAGTGTTTGTAATACAAAAAAAAAGAAAAAGTCAACCTTCAAATAATTATGTTCAGTTATGCACTCAATACTTGGTCGGGAATCCTTTTGCAGAAATGACTGCTTCAATGCGGCGTGGCATGGAGGCAATCAGCCTGTGGCACTGCTGAGGTGTGATGGAGGCCCAGGATGCTTCGATAGC
>JACXGM010033484.1:0-12264 GCA_016801145.1 Umbra pygmaea
TCCCATTCAGGGGATTTAAATGATGCGGGCGTTCAAGCTCCTCCGTTCCTCCGCTCGCCATGACCATGCTGTGAGCGGACTGAACATGCGCACAACTTTTTTTCCTCAGTAATCAATCCGCGGATCACGTGTGTGCCGAACCGAAGATATTGATCCGAACGGATCACGGATCAATGACGATCCGTTGCACCCCTATTAGTAACCTACTAGGCCACAAGGGCAAATCCGTTTCATGTCCACTCTGTATCTGGCAGTAGGCTAGTTTACGCAGGCAACTCCTCAAGGCACTAGTCGTAGTAAGCAGGCAGGTAGGCTGTTACGAAATAGGCTCCTTACTTCTTCCTGTAGACCAGTTTAAAATTCTGGTCCAACACTACCAGATAACCGTAGGGTCGTTTTTTGTGGTGAATGTGACTAAATATTAAAGTGCAAGTTAAACAGGTAGGATAGCTATCCAACAGTCAAACCCTGTCTTTTTCAGAATCAGATTATTCCATATGCTACAAATTATTGTTAAGTTGTCAATATAATGTGTGCATTAATCAACACTGCCTTAGTCTATCCTCCTCTGCTGAAAGTGCTGCCAGCCAGTCAGAGGTCGGTACAGTAGTGCAGAAGGACAGAGTAAAAGCACTGTAGCAGTCAACAAATAACCAGGATAGAGATAAAGGCAAATGAGTAGGAAAGACTGGTCAACACTTATCAAAAGTATGAAACCACTCCTGTGGCTCATTATCCAGTTTATGTAGTTATTTGAAACATTGGTTTTTTAATCTACATAATGTAATAATGTGCCATGTTAGTGGTGCATGATGTAGTAAGCGATTAACTGTTTATACTAAAAAAACATGAAGACACAAAATGCCAAAATTTCAATGACTTCCTACGTAAGTGTTCAAGTAAGGAATTCTATTGAATAAGTAAATTAAAATCATGGATTTATGGAAATACACATGTGCACCATGAATCAGTGAGCCTACACTGTCAATATAGAATTTCTATTGTTTCCACATAAACTGGTCTGTAACATCAGTGACATTTTTGCAAGATGCTTTGATTTTGTATGAACTGTAGCTCAGTAACTACTACTCAGTAACTACTACTCAGTAACTACTACTCAGTAACTACTACTCAGTAACTACTACTCAGTAACTACTACTCAGTAACTACTACTCAGTAACTACTACTCAGTAACTACTACTCAGTAACTACTACTCAGTAACTACTTTGAAATTGCTTCAGTATTATTATATCATTATAGAGAGACACAATGTCAAAAAACCATCTGGTATTGAAAGACAAGGACAGCAGGCAATGTTCAGCTCTTAATAATAACATACTACTAATAATATTAATATAATTAAGATAGGGGCCCAGACATATATATTTTATAGGGGCCACGATTACTTGCAACAACCCTGAGTAAAATGACTGAGTGTCCTTTTTTTTACTTGAGCCCCTGCCCCCCAAAATGTCTGTGCATAGCCCTGTCCAATATATATGGAATACAGTAGACCTAATCTAAACCTCAGTGGCATTTCCTCAGTGGTGAATCAACCAGTCCTCCTAATCATGGTCAACTTCCTAAATCTGATCCACATGATGTCTAATTTCTAAATCATAAATCTAGTCCGCATGACGTTTAATATCTAAATCATAAATCTGGTTAATGTAAGAGAAGTTCCTCACCAGCAAGATGCCCTCAGCTTCAATCACCACGATCCAGGTACCAGGATTAAGAACAAACGGTGCCACAAAGTTATTCTGAGGTACGTTGACAAAAGTAGGTTCGGAACTGGGGGAAAACACGATCTGTTTGGACTGTTCAGTACCTGAAGGACAGAGAGGATTGAAACAGAGATGTTGAGATACAGAAATTAAGTTGCATTTAAATAAAGAAGTAATAATTACAATTGCAAAGAGTTTATTTGTAAATGCAAGTTTTGGTAATGAAGAACATCTGTAAAAAAATATAACATGTTTATTATTAGTATTATACAATGTAGTCTATATTATAATATACACTCACATAAAGGATTATTAGGAACACCATACTAATACTGTGTTTGACCCCATTTCGCCTTCAGAACTGCCTTAATTCTTCATGGCATTGATTCAACAAGGTGCTGAAAAAATTATTTTGAAATGTTGGCCCACATTGATAGGATAGCATCTTGCAGTTGATGGAGATTTGTGGGATGCACATCCAGGGCACAAAGCTCCCGTTCCACGACATCCCAAAGATGCTCTATTGGGTTGAGATTTGGTGACTGTGGGGGCCATTTTATACAGTGAACTCATTGTCATGTTCGAGAAACCAATTTGAAATAATGATGAGCTTTGTGACATGGTGCATTATCCTGCTGGAAGTAGCCGTCAGAGGATGGGTACACGGTGGCCATAAAGGGATGGACATGGTCAGAAACAATGCTCAGGTAGGCCGTGGCATTTAAACGATGCCCAATTGGCACTAAGGGGCCTAAAGTGTGCCAAAGAAAAAACATCCCCCAAACCATTACACCACCACCACCAGCCTGCACAGTGGTAACAAGGCATGATGGATCCATGTTCTCATTCTGTTTACGCCAAATTCTGACTCTACCATCTGAATGTCTCAACAGAAATCGAGACTCCTCAGACCAGGCAACATTTTTCCAGTCTTCAACTGTCCAATTTTGGTGTGCTCTTGCAAATTGTAGCCTCTTTTTCCCATTTGTAGTGGAGATGAGTGGTACCCGGTGGAATCTTCTGCTGTTGTAACCCATCCGCCTCAAGGTTGTGCGTGTTGTGGCTTCACAAATGCTTTGCTGCATACCTTGGTTGTAACGAGTAGTTATTCCAGTCAAAGTTGCCCTTCTATCAGCTTGAAGCAGTCGGCCCATTCTCCTCCGACCTCTAGCATCAACAAGGCATTTTCGCCCACAGGACTGCCACATACTGGATGTTTTTCCCTTTTCACACCATTCTTTGTAAACCCTAGAAATGGTTGTGTGTGAAAATCCCAGTAACTGAGCAGATTGTGAAATACTCAGACCCGCCCTTCTGGCACCAACAACCAAGCCACACTTAAAATTGCTAAAATCACCTTTCTTTCCCATTCTGACATTCAGTTTGGAGTTCACGAGATTATCTTGACCAGGACCACACCCCTAAATGCATTGAAGCAACTGCCATGTGATTGGTTGAGTAGATCATTGCATTAAGGAGAAATTGAACGGGTGTTCCTAATAATCCTTTATGTGAGTGTATATTATATTTATTTTAGACTGTATGTGTATTGAATCGGGTTTGAACGAACAGATTCACATCCCTAAATGTTATCTATTATTATATATTATAATTATTATATTATATAATTATATATATATATAATTTAGGGATGTGAATCTGTCCTTTCAAACCTAATTCAAAACACATCTTGGGGTCCGATACGATACAGGAACTATACATTAAGTTTAAAAAGAGTTAGATGCCATTTGTTTAAATGAGTTGAACGAAAGAGTAGGGCAAAAGACGAAATGTATAATTTCATGACAGTTTCTATTTATTCAGAGTTTGGCTAAACAGTGCCATGGCACAGAATCCACATCATATCACATATCAAACAAGTTTGTCTGTGTGTTAGGTGGTCTAACCACCACAGCAATGTTAGTGAATCATCAATTCCTTATTTGTGCACCGATGTACTGACTAATTAAATCTACATTTGCATCGGATTAGGTTTCTGCGGACCGATGCATTTGCATCTTTAATATTTAAACCAGGGGCCGATACATTTTGGTGAATCGTTACATCCCTAATATATATAAATATGTATGTATTCATAAAACACCTAAAAATATATACTACATATAAAATTTGAAGGTCCACGTTCTCAAAGTAATTAATGTGCATACACAGACTCCTATGGTTTCACATGGATTCAAGGGCGTAGGAGTGGGTTTGATATTGGGGACACACATATATTTTTCATAAATTGTTATTATTGGGGGCACCATATTACCTGCCTCCAACATTACCCTAACATTACTCTAACATTACTCTAACATCACTCTAACATCACCCTAACATCAATCTAACATTACTCTAACATAACCCACTGCTCCTACGCCCTTGCTGGAATTAACATTCACTATGAATGTCATCAGATGACACGGTAGAGAAAGCAAGAGACCCTACTCAGAGAGATTTCCTGCGACTCTGAGTTGGGTGTCTTTTTTCTCTCCTGTCTTTGTATCCATTACTGTTGCCAGGTGAGGTCTGTTCATTTCTGGTCAGGTGATCTGATGACACGTACCTCTACGGTTGTTCTGATAGGCTGTGATTTTACCATTGGACACGGCAGCCCCAGAGTTTACGTATCTGAGGATGAACCTGGTGAGGTACATATCCGCCTCACTCACGTGCACCGACAGTTTGATCGTGCTCTGAGGGACGAAGAAGAGGTGGTGGATGGGGAAGGAAAATATGTGGAGAAAGAGAAGGAGGTTTAAGAGCAGGAGGAGGTGAAAGAGAGGGAGCAGGAGAGGAGGACGATTGAAAATGGTAAGCTCTGGGTTAGAGACCCTGTGCTTAGGATGGCGTGGGCACTAGGCGTGTACGGACTGGAAGGCAACATGTCAGGGGTCAGGGTTCAACAGAAAGCCTTGAGGAAGTGCAGCTAAATCTCTTGACTCAACAAGCCCCAACCAACGACTCACCAGCTGCCTCTGAGCTTGGCCACACCCACACCAAGCCTCTCTGCCAATCCATGGAGACCGAAGGAGCAGGGAAAGGAGTGCAATAGAAGGAGAGGAAAGGTATGGTAGGGAAGCTCCCTGAATGACCTATTCCCTGTGTTAGTTCACTAAATAGGGAACACAGGGTGCCATTTGTGACCTAACCTAGGATACCACAGAAACCACCACTTACAGTTGCCACACAGGAAGTTTTTCCCTTCTTCCAGGATGAACACTCGGCCGCTCACCTCCAGGCCTCCACGATTCACGTAGCGCAACACTACCTGAAACAGGTCTGGAGTGCTGACCGTCACCTGAACAACCACCCTTGGCTGGTGGAGGAGGACAAAACGAAAAGATAGCAAAAGCACAAAGCATGGAGAGAAGAAGGCCCCAAGTTAACAACCCCACCACAGCACCCACCTAGCACAACAACATAGAGATGGCTAGAGGCACACACTGTCCTGTTCTGTGCTGGCAGCACCACAGAGAGCTCTACATTGAGTTGTCAATTCATTCCACCGCCGGTTTAACAAGGAGCGTTTTCACAATAGTTTACTTCACTAGGAGAGATCGCCCACTTTGTACAATTTCAAATTCTTTAGTGCTGCTGTAAAAGCAAAAACATGCTTCTAGGCAACAGAAAAGTGTGTCGCTCTATCCATCTCTTTTTCTAGCACACCCACCCACCCACCAACCAATAAAACACACCAGCAGCCCACAAGGCAAAGCTTCAGCTCCAGCTGACTACCCCTCGAGCGTAAAGAAAGCTGTGTACAAAGACACTATCAGTACACAATGAAGAAATATAGATCAGACATGTTGAAGCATGAACTTATTCTGGTTTAGGAGTACTGTATGGTATAGTAAACAAAACAAGAACAATCTAACATTCATAATCAAATAAAAATATAAAATACAGAAATATCACATACTAATTAGCCTTCTGCATAATCATATGTGCAAAGACACATTATATATACAGGATTATATACAGGATTTGTACGTCCTGACCCATTTATACGCTTTCATACAGTTCAGTGAGGATATTTGCCACTGCTAGACAACGCTCACTGCTGGCCCAAGTAACAGGCTGCAGATGGGGTTATGAAAGTTTCCCTTCACACCCAAATCACAAATATTACCTCCCACCCCCAACCCCATCTATACTTCACTCACACAAATTAGGTTGGAAAAGTGACACTCGATGACTGTAGAATGGAGCCCGAAATGTTATGTGAATAAAGTCGAACAGTTATGTGGTACAGAGGACGTACCTGTATTGGAGACATCTGAGCATAGCCCCTCCAACTGAAGCCCTCAAACTCCAAGGGGTTGTAGCCAAAACGCACCGGTCTTCCATCCAACATGGTTCCGTCCTCAACCTCAAACTTCAGGTGGTGCAGATCTGGGAAGTAGTGGTCGGAACGAGGCCTTTGACATGAAAAGGAATCATAGTACCTTGAGTCATCTGTGAGACTTCTGCTGTCTGATAGCAGCACTTTATCGTAGGTTTCATAAATTATTGTGTATTTTAGTCTGATAGCAGTACAATTAGGGAAGCAACGCAGTGTAGCAGTTGGCCTTAAAAGTAAACAAGGGGTACACCACGTTCTACTCACATTACACCACATTCTACTCACGTTCCACCACAATCTATTCACATTCACCACATTCTACTCATGGTACACCACATTCTACTCACGTTACACCACATTCTACTCACGTTACACTACGTTCTACTCACGTTACACCACGTTTCACCACGTTCTACTCACATGTTACACCACGGTCTACTCACATGTTACACCACGGTCTACTCACAGGTTACACCACGTTCTACTCACATGTTACACCACCTTCTACTCACATGTTACACTTGGGTCCTTCCACGTTGGGTCTGCAGCGACACCTTCCGTTCCTCTCCCCACATGACTGACCCGCAGAGCCCCCAATGTCACACTGACAGCCTGCCAAGCACATTCAGACAAATTGTTTACCTGCTGCAGACTGGAACCCCTTGTTGGGTGTTACACGGAGGTCATAGGTCAAACTAAAAGTGCAGCTTCTATTGCCATTGAATGTAATAAAGGCTAACTGTCATGTTTAGCTCCTGTCCTGGGACCCACAACATGATTTCATCCTCTCCTGCTAATCAGAGACTAACAATTTCAGAGACCAGTGAGTCTTATCAAGGGAGTCATTCACCAGCCAGTCTTATCGAGGGAGTCATTCACAAGTGAGTCTTATCAAGGGTGTTGATCAACAGTGAGTCTTTTCGAAGATGTCGTTCACTTAAGGTCTCCAATGACGGGTCTGGTCTGTGTTGTCATGTCAACAACACAATTAATTCTTCATCTCGAGGTATCGCCAAATACGGGTGGCCTGTTGCAACTCTTTGATTTCTTTTCATGTTTTAATACATGTTTCCAGTGACTTTGGAAAAAAATGGGGTAAATGCAATCTCCTGTGGGCAGAGACTCTATTATACAGTGACAGTATATAAATGGACCAAGACCAACAGACGCCATTCATTCCTATGGAGAGCAAGTGAAGCCAAATAGAAGCACTTTTTCAGTGGTAGCCAAACATACAACGCAGCCTCAAACTGAGCATGACGACGTAGATGTGACGTGAGCCACATCTCTGAAAGTTGTCATTCTTATCTTAGCCGTGCAAAGAGAAATCTGAATCATTCCGAATCTTGCCGCTTGCAGAGGAAGGAGAGCGTGAGTAGGAGTTGTCCACGAGCGTAGGAGCAGGAGCAACTTTTGTTAGGTATTCTGATTAATTATTTTGTCATTTTTACTGTATGCCTCCACGTCCCCCGATTGTCTGCGAGCTTCTTCTGGATTGTACGGTAATTTCTCTACTGTGCGACAGTAAGTCACTTGGTTATGACACCATAGTTAGCATATTTTCACAAAAAAGGCTGCTATGGGGCTATAATCTGAGATACAAGGTAATGGAGCTTTTAACACACTCTCCTGTTTCTTTAGAGATAAATAATGGACAAATTAATAAAAAGAGTCTTTAAACACTTAGGACGTAAAGGTAATATCCAGTTAGCCCCAGATTCCACCCAGGGCTGCTTCAACTTCTGGGTCTAAGCCTATACCCTGGGTATTATATAGACTCTGACAGCAGTTGCTCAAAGAACTGAAATATTGATATGCGTTGTTCCTGGATTTGTTTTGTTTTCATCACTGATTATTTAGCCGAATCATGATTGGGCGACAAAGGTGCTGAAACATGAAGATGGAACACAAGCGATTAAAAATAATGAAAGGGGTTTAGCTTAGGCTTTGAATTTCATTTTTCCGCCATTAGAAGCAGGACAGGTATAGTGATATGTATAACATGGACACAAGTAAAATGAAGAAATTTGCCAAATTACACAAAATGTAGTTCTATGTTTCAGAGATTATGGTAACTCTTAGTGGATTTCAATTTTGCTTGATTTAGACTCTGTTATTTTTGCTTGTCTTTGTAAATTAAACATGTCACACTCTGGAAACTCACCTGATCTTTCTTTATCATTGACCTTAAATTAATCCTATACCATCAGTGTCAGTTTGGTTTGAAATGTGCTGGGGACAGAGACGCTTTTGGAAGTGCATTTTCCAAAGTGCTGGTTACATTATCGTAGACGGGGGGGGGGTGCTAGCGGTAATGTATCATTGAAAGAGGCTGCTAAAAACTTCCAATACCTAACTACTATCGACACACTACCGGCCTACCGGGAAATGTCCAGACTCTCCTGATTGCCACCCCGCACTTGGTCTTTTTCTAAAAAAAATGGTGGGGACAATCACTCATGACGAAATCTGGGGGGGACGCATCCCCACCATAATCGACTCAACATTGGATTTATGGTGATAAGAAGTCAAAGGTCGCCTACAATTAAGGACAGCCATTTCTACTGAATGTGAAGAGCCAATGCTAGCAGAATGGCGGCCGAATGCTAGCCAAATTTTATCTCTAGTGTTAGCCTAAAACTAGTCCAACGTCATGCCAAAGAAACAGATTTTCAAAACGGTGCCAATATGAAAGCTGTGAAATTATGCATTTTTTATTACCATATGGCACAACTCCTGGAGCTATATGTTACCCAGACTACTATTTTGAAATGTGTTTGAAAGCAGGAGACCCTGGTTTGCTGGCTTCATCACTCTTACCTTGACAGCCAAATAAGCTGTCACTCTGCAAGTCGAAGTAGCCATCTTTACACACAGAGCAGGTGCCACTGCACACGTTGGGCTTACAGTGACACTGGCCGTTACTCTGCAACAACCAACAGACCAGGAACATTGTTAATGACTATTAACTAACGATTTATTGTAACACTGATCTTGTTCCTAGACACTGAGCCTGGTGGACCTGCGACTATATAGAAAGCATGGTAGACAACGCGCGTGCACATTAGAATGTTCTTTAGAAACCACTAGAAAGAAAGGAACTTGTTACCTGTGCACACTCAGCAACGCCCCCTACTGTTCCTTCAACGTTGCATTCACAGTCTGGAAAAACACATGACAACACATAAGGGTATTTTGACGTTCCCGAACAACTACCTAACAATAAATCAATGTATACCTTTCTTTTTCGTCATGAAATAATAAAAGGACTGTTGCTTACTGGAGCACCCAGACACAGTGTCAGGAGACAGGTTCCAGAACAGGGGTTTACACCTGTCACAGGCCTCGCCCTCCACATGGGCACGACATACACAGGAGCCCTGATAGGAAACATGAGTCGAGGGGAACAATTACTAAAGATGATCAGACTTTCTCCCAGTTTCTTGATGCCTAATTAGTAGTTATGGTTTGGGCTTGTGACAGCCACTCCCAATACAATGACTGGGACAGCGTCCTCTGAGACAAACCAGCCAACACGCAGCCACACTTAGGGCCCTATCTTCCACCCGGCGCAATGCAGCGCAAAGTCTGAACGCAAGTGTCTTTTCTAGTCAATTTCTTGCCAGGCGCCCGCGTTGTTTAAACAGCAAATGCACCTGCCCCCATATTTGCGCCCATGGGTGTGCTGGTCTAACAGGGAGGTGTGTTCAGGAAAATTCTGGGTGTATTGCTATCTTGAGGCATCGGAAATTGATCGCGCCATTGACCAACAAAAACCTGGTCTAAAGTCAATGGAGCAGCATGTCATAGTTATTTTAAGAGCAAATTAGTCAAATGCACCTATGGTATAGGCATAGCGCGTGCACACTTTGCTTGTTGCACACACATAGGGAAGCGCAGCAGCACACGAACATGCAAACGATTACAAAAAAATATTACGGTGTAAATCCGCCATCATAATAGCAATGCGCGAAAGGTACAAACGCGTCTGGCTTTTAAAGGGAATGGGAGATGAATCTCTGATTGTTTTATTGCATGTTATGCCCAATGCGCCCATGTTTAGACCATGCGCCCAGTGCATGGAACCTTTTATGCGCTATCAAAATAGCAAGAGTGGATTTGGACACGCCCAAAGTGAACTTGCGCCATGCGCTTCACGCCATGCACTTAGATCGTTAAAATAGGGCCCCATGTTTCCTGGTGTTCTGTTCTAGACCACTAGGCTACCCTGCCACCATAAAAAACAATGATAAGTCAAATTTTGTACTACCTAACATTAATAAATGGTTATTCTATTAGCCTGGATCATAGAATGAGTTCCCTCAGTAGGAGATGGCCCCATTCACTCAGATGAAGAGGATATCTATACCGTACCCTGCTCCTATCCAAAACATTCTTTTTGAAGCATTTTGCCAGGAAAAAGCTCATTGCCCACAAGTATTAATGCACAAACCTAGGGAAGGGTGACAAAAGTATGAAGTTGTTTTTGTCTGGAAAGTATATCAGTGAAACTAGTGGAACAAGTTAAAAACATTTGAGGAAGACAATGAGACGAAAATACGATTCAGATCAGAAGCAAGCAATATCTGCTAAAAGGGAGGCCGATAGACGGCCGTGGCAAAACCTGGGTGAAAATTGGTGCAGCTTGCAATCGGCGATTGAAGGAACTCAAGGATCAGAGGGGTTTAAACAGTGATGCAGATGTGCCAGTGCTTCTTTTAAACAAATAGGTAATGCTAGCATATGTTCCAATCCTCTAAACACGTTAGTTTGGTAGCATGAGGCATTGCCACTGAACTGACCTCACACAAGCAACAGCCAGGTTTTTGAGAAAATAGGTCAAAAGTAATTCTGGTTCTTGAACGTTACGTGAATCAGCTTTAAACCAAAGTTTATGGTGCAGTATGAGTAGCTACTCACAATGGTTGGCAGGACCTCACTCTTCACAGAGCCATCTGGGTGGCATGTACCTGCTGTAAAAGAGACCAACATTGTTGTGTTACCAGTTCCCTTATAATTCATACAGTACATTGTTGTGTAACCAGGTGCATATTAAGTCATACAGTACATTGTTGTGTTCCAGGTTCATTATAATTCATACAGTGATCTTTCTACTGTTATGAATTACCCAAAATGGTAAAGGAACATATTTTATAATTAATTAACTTTCTGCAGAAAAAAAACCCTTCTGGGACAATAGGAATTTGAGAATTGAATTTAACAGTTTCAATTTTGATATTCATTATTTTCATTCACATAACAGTAGGACACAGAGAGAAAACCTGGTCAGACTGTGGCCGAGCCTAGGCTAAAACCTCTATCGCAGTGAGTATGTTTGTCTCTGAGTTGGGAGTTTAAACTGCTACACAAAACTGTGGCATTAACAGACTGAGTTTGAGAACAACATTAATATGAAGATGAGGTGTTACCTTGGCACTGAGGGAACCTGTAAGCCCCTGAGCTGCAGCTGTCACACCTCTGTCCCACCACATTGGGCAGGCAGCTGCACTGACCGCTTACATGGTCACAGCTGCTGAACCGAGAACCATCAGCTGAACACTGGCATGCTGAGGGAGAAGAGGTAAAACACTAACTATGTATGTAGGAGAGAGAAGAGGTAAAACACTAACTATGTATGTAGGAGAGAGGAGAGGTAAAACACTAACTATGTATGTAGGAGAGAGGAGAGGTAAAACACTAACTATGTATGTAGGAGAGAGGAGAGGTAAAACACTAACTATGTATGTAGGAGAGAGGAGAGGTAAAACACTAACTATGTATGTAGGAGAGAGAAGAGGTAAAACACTAACTATGTATGTAGGAGAGAGGAGAGGTAAAACACTAACTATGTATTTAGGAGAGAGGAGAGGTAAAACACTAACTATGTATGTAGGAGAGAGGAGAGGTAAAACACTAACTATGTATGTAGGAGAGAGGAGAGGTAAAACACTAACTATGTATGTAGGAGAGAGGAGAGGTAAACCACTAATTATGTATGTAGGACAGAGGAGAGGCTTACCTAGCAGCATATGTTACATTTAGAGATTTTAAAACATGTGCAACCAAAATTGTGCTGCTGCGAGACAACCAGTTACCCCATGTCCTGGTATCATTAATGACCTAACCCTGGTATCATACATGACCTAACCCTGGTATCATACATGACCTAACCCTGGTATCATTCATGA
>JACXGM010033485.1:0-12335 GCA_016801145.1 Umbra pygmaea
TAAAATAATACATATTGCTACTGCATAAAGTTTGTACTGTTTGATATTAAAGGAATACGTATTGCTACTCCATACAGTATGTACTGTTTGATATTAAAATAATACATATTGCTACTGCATAAAGTATGTACTGTCTGATATTAAAGGAATACGTATTGCTACTGCGTACAGTGTGTACTGTTTGATATTAACGGAATACATATTGCTACTGCGTACAGCGTGTACTGTTTGATATTAAAATAATATCTATTGCTACTGCGTACAGTATGTACTGTTTGATATTAAAGGAATACGTATTGCTACTGCGTACAGTATGTACTGTTTGATATTAAAGAAATACATATTGCAACTGTGTACAGTGGCAATGCATACTGTACCTGTTTAATATTAAACAGGTACAGTATGCATGTCTGTGTCACCTTGATCTCACACCTATCTGGATCTCAAGCTCTGTGATCTTCAAGCTCTGTGATCTTCACTGCTGTCCTTCACAAAGTAGTCAAGCTTTACATGAGAACCTTTTAACAGTTTGGTCACTGAGGAACAGCCTGTGCTATCTCCACCATGGAAGTAGAATGAACAGGCTGTGCTATCTCCACCATGGAAGTAGAATGAACAGGCTGTGCTATCTCCACCATGGAAGTAGAATGAACAGGCTGTGCTATCTCCACCATGGAAGTAGAATGAACAGGCTGTGTCATCTCCACCATGGTAGTTAATGAACAGCCTGTGCCATCTCCACCATGGTAGTATAATGAACAGCCTGTGCTATCTCCACCATGGAAGTAGAATAAACAGGCTGTGCTATCTCCACCATGGAAGTAGAATGAACATGCTGTGTCATCTCCACCATGGTAGTTAATGAACAGCCTGTGCCATCTCCACCATGGTAGTATAATGAACAGCCTGTGCCCTCTCCACCATGGTAGTATAATGAACAGCCTGTGCCCTCTCCACCATGGTAGCATAATGAACAACCTGTGCCATCTCCACCATAGTAGTAGGATGAAAAGCCTGTGCTATCTCCATTGTGGAAGCAGAATGAACAGCCAGTTCTATCTCAACCATGGTAGTATAATGAACAGCCTGTGCTATCTCCATTGTGGAAGCAGAATGAACAGCCAGTTCTATCTCCACCATGGTAGTATAATGAACAGGCTGTGCTATCTCCACCATGGAAGTAGAATAAACAGGCTGTGTCATCTCCACCATGGAAGTAGAATGAACAGGCTGTGTCATCTCCACCATGGTAGTTAATGAACAGCCTGTGCCATCTCCACCATGGTAGTATAATGAACAGCCTGTGCTATCTCCACCATGGAAGTAGAATGAACAGGCTGTGCTATCTCCACCATGGAAGTAGAATGAACAGGCTGTGTCATCTCCACCATGGTAGTTAATGAACAGCCTGTGCCATCTCCACCATGGTAGTATAATGAACAGCCTGTGCCCTCTCCACCATGGTAGCATAATGAACTGCCCGTGGTTTCTCCACCATGGAAGTAGAATGAACAGCCTGTGCTATCTCCACCATGGTATTGTAATGAACAGCCCGTGGTTTCTCCACCATGGAAGTTGAATGAACAACCTGTGCTATCTCCACCATGGTAGTATAATGAACTGCCCGTGGTTTCTCCACCATGGAAGTGGAATGAACAGCCAGTGCTATCTCCACCATGGTAGTATAATGAACAACCTGTGGTATCTCCACCATGGTAGTATAATGAACAGCCCGTGGTTTCTCCACCATGATAATATAATGAACATCCCATGGTTTCTCCACCATTATAGTATAATGAACAGCCTGTTCATCTTGTCATCCTTTTCATCAGTCTTCTCTTTGAACGGCTTTTCAATGTGCTCACACTCATTGTCTGTCATTCAATAAAATATTATCTGACTTAAGAGGAGTAAATTGCTGCAAATTCGCCAACGTTTAGGTAAGAAGGATGACAAAGTTGGATAAAATCAAACAAATGGCACACACACGCACACAGATATAAGCGTACAGTAGATATGCACAAACACGCAAAAGGACACACATCTGTGCTACACACAGTACCACAACAATATATAAGACCATGTAAACAAGCGTGCACATGAACGCATACAATGGCTCACGCACACACGTGCACCCCCAAGCCATCCGCTGGCAGACACACCTTCCTAATTCCTCACAACTGTTTCCAATCTAACGGTTCCTTCAGGTCTGGGCTCAGGCCGGGCCTGATTGCACGACACTGGATACAAGATCTTCAAGAGAAAGGGCAAGGCTTCAGGGGAGGAACGGAGAGAGAGAGCTGCTTTTTCTCTGTCCTAATTCCCCCCTCTTTTATTTGCCTGATATACCTGTTCAGGACCCGGTGTCTGTTTACATTACAGAGAAACAGACCTTTCTCTGATTTAGTCTGACTGAGCTATGTTAGATATGGCTTTCAAAGGACAACATTTTGTTACGAGTAAATCAATGTTATTGGCACACATAAAGAGTTCTGAGATATTTATTCTTCTTGAATTATATTAAAAACACAATGAGATATATAAAACATGTATAAATAATTAATTAATTAGTTAATTGGCGTATTGAGTGATTATTTGTCTTGATGATATTTTGATGATTTTTTGATGATACCGGGTTAAAATATTATGTAGAATGGCAAAATTGTGTAAGGCAAAATACTCAGTCATTCAGATGACATACTAAAATGCAACTTAATGTAATGCTTTTAATAAAATGGGACATTTTGTAGTTATTAAGTATTAAAATATATTATTTAATTTAAAAAGATGGAGACAATGGTTACATTATGTAAATAATGCTTTAATTTGAAATGAATGACAACAGTCTACAGTCAGTGTTTGCTATCAGAATTTACAAATTGTAAATGATATGTTTAAACTAAAATAAGGAAACAAAGGTACAAATGTAAATGCATTATAAATCCATTTTAAAGATGATTCCACATTACTCACCTAAGTTTTATTACATTTAGTGTGCACTCTAAAATTACATATATTTAATTTTACATTTAACCAAAGCAACTTGCAGGAGCAGTAGGGTAATGTCCTTGCTCAAGGACACAACCATAGACTTTTCATTTTTACTGACCGAATACTCAAACCAGTAAATTATTCGCCAAATGTTTTTCAGAAATCTTTCAAAAACTGAATTGAAATTAGCTGTATCCAGGCAATGTGTATTTGTATTGTACCTGGGGCGGACCTAGGTTATACACTGTACCACTTTATACCTTAGTGCATAACTATAATCACCTGCACACAAGATTTTGTTTAGACAATTTCTCTTATTTTTTTTGTCATTTACACAATTGTTTTGGCTGCAGAGCAGTGATGGGATATGTGAGGCTTATATGTGCTATTACTTTTTATTTTGTTGTAATCCAAATTTGCTCAAACTAAAAGATATTTAAACAATAGATATTATAAGCACTTTTTAAAAATTTCTAAGGAAATCTTTTGTTTATTCAATACCTGCTGTGAAGCCTCGATTTAGAAAATGTTTAAATACTTGCTTTTTTACACAGTAAATATAAAAGGCGTATTTACATTGCTTCACATGTATCTGCTGTTGCATTCATTTTTATATGAAAACACATAATTTCTGTAATCAAAACATGATAGATATTTAAGTAAAGTCTTACGTCAATGTGAATACATTGTAAAAATATAGAAAGTATTATTTTGCATTGCATACCGTGTTTTTTTCATAGAACAAATCATTTGTAACCAAAACATACCCAAAGGCAAATGAACAGCAGTGCCATATTTAGTAAGTCACCTATAACGTTTAAATTTCTGTGTTTGCTGTCCTGATAATGATGGAACCTAATTAGTATTGTGGAAGTGTGCAATGTTAGTAGCAATTGTTTTGGGGAACCGCTCAGAGATTTAACAACATTCCTGTAAAGGTTTAACGATCTTAGAGTTCTATCGCTGTTTGGCCATATGTGATGTGTGTGTGCGTGTTTTTAAACATACCTGCAGGGGTGCGCTGTAGACTTGTAGAGTTGAAGACTAAATTGTGAGGTGATTCAGGAGGAGGAAGCAGAGAAACAGAGACCAGAGAATCAGTTGGGGGAGAAGGTGGTGTTTTAGGAGGGCATGCTGAGTAGGAGACTGGGTTAGGGTCAGAAGGTGTGGGGGTTGAGGTGGAGTGGGCAGAGGTATTGGCTTCAGTGGGAGAGAGATAGTGAGGGGAAGTGTGGACAGGACCAGTAAAGCGGAATGGATATGGAACACTAGTGGCTGGCCGACATGGCCCAGGCACCCTCCATCCTCCAGACAGAGAAGGCGTAGCTGAGGCGTTCGTGGGCCAGATAGTTGCAGCTGGCCAGCTTCGCATCCATCTCGTCACTCTGGAGCACCTGGTACAGGAAGTCGATGTACCGCGACGCCAGTTTCAGGATCTGGATCTTGCTCAGCTTGTCGGATGGCAGCGTGGGGATGATCTTGCGTAGCGAGGCGAAGGCGTCGTTCAGCGACTGCGTGCGCTGGCGCTCACGCACGTTGGCGATCACCCGCTGCGTGTGCAGGTCCTCAAAGGGCTCGCCGACCGGGCCCAGACCGAGCCCGACAGAGCCCATCGAAGATGGGGCAACGCACACCACTGCTGTGGGGGGGCTCTGCTTCTTCTGTCGCTTCGGCCCTGATGGAACCAGGTTGTTGGGGTTCCCAATGACAACTGCTGTCTCCTCAGCTCGACCGAGACCTTCTTTCTTTAGGTACGGCACGCGTTTCCGGCCCAGCGTTTGCCCACTCTTCTTGGAGCCTCTCTCCAGCTCCTCCTCACTGGCCCCCAGGTCCCCCTCAGGGGAGTCGGCACAGGACACCTCCTCTCGCATCCCAAAGTCCCTCAGAGAACCTGCGGCCTTCCCTTTCTGAGGACGAGTGGTGCTTCTCTCCTCTTCCTCTTGTTTGCTCTTCTTCTCCTCTTCTTCAGTCACGTGTATGGGACGGCTGTTCTCACAAAACGGTGAGCTGAAGACTCCCAGAATGAGAAGTGTCGTCTCCTTGACACGCTTCTAAATTGCAAGCTCATGAAGACCCACTGGGTCTCTGGTTTTGGTCTCTTCTCTGTGCCTCCCTGCTGAATTCCTCACCTCCTGTTTCCCATCTCAACAAGCAGAACAACCAGCCATCTGCTGCGCCACGCTACCTCACATCATTTTATACCCGCCTGCAAACTCGGGGCCTGCGGGCGGCTGCGATTGGCCAAAACAGGCTTTTTAGGGTGTGTTTTAGCAAGCAGGAAGGGAGATTGAGGTTGGAGGATGGCTGGTAAGGGGGTAAGTGGCCTTTCCAGCCAATTGCAAGAGGCCTTGCTGAAAGCTGCAGACGTTTTCGGCTTCTTTATAGTTTCCAGATTTCTCCTGCTGGAGCACTCCGGCGCTATCCCGTAGCAGCTTGCTCGTCTGTCTTCCGTCCCTCCTGTCATCAATTCATTTCATGCTTACAGACATTAAATATTTAGTTGATTGAAAAGTAGACAATGAATTCCTTGGTTAGTACTGAATTGGCTTTCTTGTTAATGCTTAGGTATGTTCAAGATTAAGTAAATGTAAAACCTAAAACTGACTTTGCACTAAAGAAAATTCTGGAAAAATATAAAGCAACATTAAAACAATAACATTATATTTTTTCTCATTGGGTAAAATGTTAATTGTTTCTCAAAGTAGAAAGAATAATTGCAGGTTATTTTAGTCAATATCCCTACTTTTTGCCAGCCTTAATCTCTTGATACTGTAAGCACACATGGCTCAAGTCAACGTTCCACTCTCTGGGTCAGTCCAACAACATGTGGATTAACATCTTCGCAAGGATTTTCACAAAAATAAACATTGTGTTCATACAATTCTGTTAACAAAGTACCAACATACACAATGCACCGTGACAATTTCTACAAGCTTAAAGAATCAAATGAGATATTTGTTAAACCTTTCAAGCATACTGCTCCAGTGAATTTACCTTTTTTCAATATACAAACATAAAAAAAATAATATATAAGCATGGTACACATGGTAACATAGGAAAGTTAATGCAAATAAAAATGTATAGTTAGATCAATTAAATGCATTTTGAAAAGTCAACACAGGTAAAGATATGTTGCCGTTTTATAGTCATAAATATATCCACAAAAATCTCTATCTGAAATATGTTGTGATTAGGATGGACTAGCAAGGACCCTAAATAACCCCTGACCTTGTGACCTTGTGACCCCCACTCACTAAGGCCAGAGTGCTGCTAATTATGTGATACGTGCCCTCTGGTGGAGTAGACATGTTTCCCTCACAGCAGCCCAGGGGGACACAACAAGACACACTCACGTAGAAAAACACCCTACAAGACACACACACACACGTAGAAACACACCTCACAAGACACACACACACACACATACACACGTAGAAACACACCTCACAAAACACACATAGAAACAAACCTCACAAGACACACACACGTAGAAACACACCTCACAACACACACACATACACATGTAGAAACACACCTCACAATACACACACGTAGAAACACACCTCACAACACACACACACACATGTAGAAACACACCTCACAATACACACATGTAGAAACACACCTCACAAGACACACACACACACGTAGAAACACACCTCACAACACACACACATACACACACGTAGAAACACACACCACAAGACACACACAAAAACATAGAAATATACCCATCAAGACACAAACACAGACATGTAGAAACAATCTCCACAACACACACACACACACTTAAACATAGAAACACACACATACACACACAAACACACACACACACACACATAGAAACCTACCATCAAGGTCACAAACGTATAGAAACACACACATAAAACACACACACTCCAAGTTACAACCACTATCTGTAAACCATCTCCTGAAATACAATCAACCTGGCTGACACTGAGACATGAAAGGTATTTTACTACTGCTGAAGAATGCAGCTATGAATCTGACAGAAAACCTGTCCATGTCCATGAAGCCAAAGTAATGGGTTAGGCCAATTATCAACCACAACACTCCTATGGAGATGTGATATTACACTATTAAAGATGCCTTCTACTATATTAGGCAATATTTATGATTACTTAGGTGTCTGGGTTCTAAAAAATGTGAAAATAGGCGCTGTCGTGCTAAAACCGGTCCCTGTACATTGTTTCTTTCTCTCAGGTGCCTAGGTTTGTATTTTCTCTCTTATTCTACTGCATCTAGAGGTTGGGCCCACACTGCAACTTCATTAGATGTCACTATACAGCACTGGTTTGATTGACAGTTCTGGCAACATATATTCTTCCACTTTCGTGAACCATGCATCACACACTTTGGTCGGATACCCTGCCTGACGATAGGTAAGGAAGTGGCTACCATATCAGTGAGAAACACCATTGTGTTTTAAGCTAACTGCGGTAAGACAATGATTGTACTTAGATTGTGCATATAATATAAGAATCCGAATCAGAAAGCTATTTATTGCCAAGTAAGGAATTTTCTCTGGTCTGTTGGTGCATGTCTAACTTTTACGAAAGTCACAGATATAGCATTAAGTGTTAAAACTAAAATAACAGTGTTATGATGCAAGAAACAACAAAAGTTTAATGTTTTTTTATGTTTTTTTTGCCAAGGATACGTGATCTTTTAAAAAAAATACAGCTTTGTTTTTTGAACAATGTGTTACAGCTTTCAGTGTTTTTATAATGCAAAAGGAATTCTGACAGCTGATGACAAATAAATCATATAAAGTACATCGTTTTAAATAGTTACAGCAGTTGAAAGCAAGGTAAATGAGAATCTGCCATTTAATTTTTATTTTGAATGTAACTATGAATTAAAATTAAAAAAACTAAAGAGATATCAACATATATAAACAGTTATTCATGTATTGAAGTTATAACATAACATTATGACAGGCTTCACATTAGTGTTCGGACTGTTAGATCAGCGGACTTGACGTGTTACCCAACCTTCAAGGATGTGAGCAAAGAATGTGGGAGGGCCATCCAAGACATAATTTATTGCCATGGCTACAGGTATGTACTGTATAATATGGTCATATAGAAACGAGCTGGGACCATTTCCATTCAACTTCAGTAAATCTACTCAGGAATTTTCATCTCTGTCTACCTCATAAAGTCTTATTGATTTGAGTAAATTAAAATCTTCACACATTGATACAGCATATTAGAAGCCTGATTGTAACACATCATTGATTCTCAAACATTAATGTTTTACAACGCATTGTAAAACAGTCTTTAAGTGTTACTAAAGTGGATTGCACATTGGAATTGTTTACACAACAGGCCCTTTAAAATGTTCAACCAAAATTCCCAAGTCAATTCCCAGATTAACTGGAATTAGTGAATTGCTCCAAGTCCCCCGGTGGAGGAAATGTTTTCTGCAGAGAGACAGGAAGGCCATTGTTTTGTGCTGGGCTGTCCAGAGCTAACCCTGGGCTGCTTACCTTAAGAGAGCACGACGCCATGCCACCATCACGGAAAGAATGAGCAAACGACAGGCTAACAGGAACCGCATGAGGCATTCACCCCTCGCGCAGAACAGAGGGATAGAGAATGGAAGAAGAATGAATAAAGGGACAAAGTCAGAGAGAAAAAAACGAAAGAAAGAATGAAAGAAAGGAAAGGAGAAGAAAAGGAAAAAGAAAGGCCGGTCCAAACAGAACCAGATGCAGGAGTGTGGAAGGCCGTTTGATCTCCGTCTTCATCGGCTGATTGATGTTGCACATTTCATTTCCTTGTCAGAGTCTTGACATAATGTTTCACTAAACACTCCGCACCATTTTTCTTTAGACTTTTATTTTTCGGGGGGTAATAATTAACCCATCCTCTAGCTGCAAATAGAACAGTATAAAGGGAATATAAATAGATATGGCTTAGATATCAAAGAGGCCTATAGGCCATTGTAATGTCCACTTTAAATTTTGCCCATGTGGTTAGTCCGACCTGATCTGTGGTAGTGAAAAACAGTCCTGAGGAATGTGTATGTTGACTGAGATGGGACTTTTGAAGTTGTTGAGCACAGAGGGGAAAAAAGCATCCATGTTACTATGAATAATTGATTTGATATTTTTGACAAAACTAATAAATAGAATAACCATCATATATATTTAGCATCTTGGTTCTGGGTGAAAATATGTGATCCTAGATCTGTTAGTAAGTCACAACCTACCATCTACTACAAAACTCTGACATGGAAAGTTATCACACTCAGCTTCCCACCCCCCAACTCTCCACCTCCATTACACCTCCACCTCCTCCATTACATCTACTGTACCTCCTCCATTAGTAATTCACCTCTTTGCTCCACCTTATCCATTACTCCTCCATTAATTCACCTCATCCATTACTCCTTCACCTCATCCATTACTCCTTCACCTCTTCCATTACTCCTCCACCTCCTCCATTACTCCTCCCCCTTGTCCTTTACTCCCCGTTCTCGATTACCCCTCCATCTCCTCCATTAGTCCTGCACCTCATCCATTACTCCTACACCTCCTATACCTCCTCTACCTCATCCATTACTCCTCCACTCCTCCTTCACCTCCTCCATTACTCATCCTCCACTCCTGCATAACTCCTACATTACTCTGTCAAACCTCATCCACTATCATCCATTACTCCTCCTCTTACATTACTCCTTCTCCATTACTCATCCATTACTCCTTTACACCTCATCCATTACTCCTCATCCATTACTCCTACATTCCTCCTCTACTCCTCCTACATTCCTCCTCCACTCCTCTTACATTACTCCTCCACTCCTCTTACATTCCTCCTCCACTCCTCCTACATTACTCCTCCATTACTCCTCTTCCATTATTCCTCCTCCTCTATAGCCTTGTGGTACAAAGGCAGACATCTGGGACCCATTTCCCCCTGTAGAGCACAAGTTCCTGTGGGGTATCAGAGTGTGTGGGGCGTAGGGTGCATGGGGTGAGGGACGAGATGCAGAATGGGGGAGGGAGGGTACAGTACATAGACCTAGACTACAGGTAGAAGCAAGGGGTGAAGGGGGGTTAAAAGGTGGAGAGAGAGAGGCAGGTCTGGGGCCACTTTCCCTCCAAACAACAGTCAGCAGACTCCTGGATACGTTCGTGTAGTCTTTAAAGAAAAGAAAAAACTATACAAATCCTCCCTCTTTCTTTTGAATGGCTAATGAAATCAAACCCATGAATTGTAATACTGGCCCTTGAAAACATACACAGGAACTGAAGTGTTTGTCGCTGTGCTGCATTTGTGTTCAGGGCCAGTGCAGGGCCAGTGCAGGGCATCACTAAGGAAAACACCCTGGAGGTATTTTTCTTTTGAGGCAGATAAAAAACAATCCTCCTTTAAAAGCATTTTTTTTCTTTACCGCTGCGTGCTAACCTGTGTTATTCCAGTTATCCTGAGGCTTATCTTCTTATATTAGGCTATAATTTATCATAATATTTAGCGCTCAAGATTCCCTCAAATGTCCCTGCTTTCATGTGTAATTTACCCAATATCCTGCACAGTCTCTGATTACTGGGTTAAAGTCCCAGGGTCCATCCATGGCACATTACAAACAGTCCCAGTAGAGTTCACAGCTTAGGAAATCTATATAGGACAAGCTAGGCTAGGTTAGCAAGGATCACTACATTTCACATCTATATAGGACATGCTAGGCTAGGTTAGCAAGGATCACTACATTTCACATCTATATAGGACATGCTAGGCTAGGTTAGCAAGGATCACTCCATTTCACAGCCGGTCTACCAATATAGGGGAGGCATCAGTAGGCTGGAGAATCATGGACACTTATTATATTCTAACACAAATATACTCCACAACAGTAGCCAAGTCATTATTAAACATGCATAACATTTTGCCATCTAACAGCCACCTACCAGCTAGTTTTTAACAGCCACCAACTTTTCCCATTGTGTTTTAGTTTATTAATTTATTTGACATGGTTTGAATGGATTTCTAACTTGCCCGTTAGCCAAAATGTTGGGGCCTTCTAGGAAATGGGGAATCATCTGACAGATTGGAATGTCCCTGGGTGGGGCAGCTAACTGGTACAGGTATGATAGGAGGGCTGGGGGAACATGACAGTGATCTATCACTACACCTTAAAGTGTGTGAGAGCCAGCAGGCTGATGTAGACTCTGACGTAGACTCTGATGTAGAAAATGATGTAAACTCTGATGTAGACCCTGATGTAGACTCTGATGTAGAAAATGATGTAAACTCTGATTTAAACTTTGATGTAGACTCTGATGTAGACTCTGATGTAGACTCTGATGTAGACTCTGATGTAGACTCTGATGTAGACTCTGATGTAGAAAGTGATTTAAACTCTGATGTAGACCCTGATGTAGACTCTGATGTAGACTCTGATGTAGAAAGTGATGTAAACTCTGATGTAGACCCTGATGTAGACTCTGATGTAGAAAATGATGTAAACTCTGATTTAAACTTTGATGTATACTCTGATGTAGACTCTGATGTAGAATGTGATGTAAACTCTGACGTAGTTCATGACTCTCAAGAGACTCTCATGTAGAATCTATTGTAGACCTGATGCATCGATTACAGACCGAGTCGCATATTGAAACAACTGGAAGAACACTTTAAAATGAACTGGGTGTGAGGAAAATTCTATTCAATGTGAATGGATCTGACTTTATAAAATAGAGACTTCCAAATGTATCAGCCTGAACCCAGGACATGCCCTGGCAATACCCTGTGTTCTACAGCCCATAGAAAAGAACAATGACATACGAAATATCAACATAACTCTGTAGCTAGCTTCAAAGCATAATATGTTCAATTCAAATCAATTCCCTTCTTCCATTAGATTAGATGACCTTAAAAAAGTGATGTCGGGTTTACGTTTTCTCTTTTTAATCCCCTGTTCTGGTTTGGTTCTCTCTGTGAAGCCACTTCAAACACCCACTGCTGCCATGGCATATCCCTTTGTATTCTAAAAAGGCAAATATGTGTCTCCTAAAAAGTTTCAGATGCGAGGTTCTGTGGTCCACAGAAAACACAAAGGCAAACATTGATTGAACCTGAAGTTGGGGCATCTTACTGTTCTGATGCCAACTGAAGGGGTTGTTCACCTGATGTTAGTTATGAAAAGAGAAATAGACAAAGAATGACAGGAGAACATATGGAGGTAGAAGAGCACTGAGGAGAATGTATGGAGGTAGAAGAGCACTGAGGAGAATGTATGGAGGTAGAAGAGCACTGAGGAGAATGTATGGAGGTAGAAGAGCACTGAGGAGAATGTATGGAGGTAGAAGAGCACTG